>JAGIQG010000015.1:52877862-53042662 GCA_024679065.1 Sphyrna mokarran
AATTACAAACCGCAGGGGCCCCAAAACAGACACCTGAGGTACACCACTTGTCACCGAACTCCAAGATGAATATCTCCCATCAACCACCACCCTCTGTCTTCTATCTGCTAGCCAATTCCTAACCCAATTAAGCTAAATCACCCTCTATCCCATACATCTGCATTTTCTGCAGAAGTCTTCCATGGGCCACCTTATCAAACGCCTTGCTAAAGTCCATATATACCACATCAACCGCCTTACCCCCATCCACCTCTTTGGTCACTTTTTCAAAAAACTCAATGAGGTTAGTAAGGCATGACCTACCCTTCACGAAACCATGCTGACTATCCCCAATCAATTCATTTCTCTCTAAATAACTATAAATCCTATCCCTAATAATTCTCTCCAATACCTTGCCCACAACAGAAGTAAGACTCACTGGCCTATAATTCCCTGGAAGGTCTCTCTTCCCCTTCTTAAACAATGGGACCACATTCGCTATCCTCCAGTCCTCCGGAACCACACCCGTAACCAACGAGGACCTGAAGATCAGAGCCAGAGGCTCTGCAATCTCCTCTCTTGCCTCCCAGAGAATCCTAGGGTAAATCCCGTCCGGCCCAGGGGACTTATCCAACTTCAAACCCTCGAGAATAGGGATAGTCAGCACGGTTTTGTGAAGGGTAGGTCGTGCCTCATAAACCTTATTGAGTTTTTTGAGGAGGTGACCAAAGAGGTAGATAAGGGTAAGGCAGTTGATGTAGTGTATATGGATTTTAGCAAAGCGTTTGATAAGGTTCCCCATGGTAGGCTACTGCAGAAAGTGCAGATGCATGGGATTGAAGGTGATTTAGCAGTTTGGATTAGGAATTGGCTAGCTGATAGAAGACAGAGGGTGGTGGTTGATGGGAAATATTCAACCTGGAGTGCAGTTACAAGTGGTGTACCTCAAGGATCTGTTTTAGGGCCACTGCTGTTTGTCATTTTTATAAATGACCTAGATGAGGGTGTAGAGGGTTGGATTAGTAAATTTGCTGACGATACCAAAGTGGGGGGAGTTGTAGACAGCGAGGATGGATGTTACAGTTTGCAGAGGGACATAGATAGGTTGCAGAGCTGGGCCGTGAGGTGGCAAATGGAATTCAATACGGATAAGTGTGAGGTGATTCACTTTGGTAGGAATAACAGGCATATGAAATATAGGGCTAATGGAAGGACCCTTAATAGTGTTGTCGAGCAGAGGGATCTTGGGGTACAAGTACATAGCTCTTTGAAAGTTGGCACCCAGGTTGATAAAGTTGTTAAGAAGGCGTACGGTGTGTTAGCTTTTATTGGTAGAGGGATTGAATTTAGGAGCCGTGAGGTTATGTTACAACTGTACAAAACTCTGGTGCGGCCGCACTTGGAGTATTGCGTACAGTTCTGGTCGCCGCATTATAAGAAAGATGTGGAAGCATTGGAAAGGGTGCAGAGGAGGTTTACCAGGATGTTGCCTGGTATGGTGGGAAGGCCTTATGAGGAAAGGCTGAGGGACCTGAGGTTATTTTCATTAGAGAGAAGAAGGTTACGCGGTGACCTAATTGAGGCGTATAAGATGATCAAAGGACTGGATAGGGTGGATAGTGAGAGCCTTTTTCCTCGGATGGTGATGACCAACACGAGGGGACATAACTTTAAATTAAGAGGTGGTAGTTATAGGACGGATGTCAGAGGCAGGTTCTTTACACAGAGGGTGGTGAGGGCGTGGAATGCCCTGCCTGCAGCAGTTGTGGACTCGCCTACTTTGGGGGCATTCAAATGTTCGGTGGATAGGCATATGGATGATATTGGAATAGTTTAGGTTAGAGGGTCCACTGGCCGGCGCAACATCGAGGGCCGAAGGGCCTGTACTGCGCTGTAATGTTCTATGTTCTATAGTTGGACCGAGGATACTACCAGAAAGAACTCCTGCAATGGTGTCCCGGTATTGACAATCACAAGCATTTTCCTCCATGCTAGTATTATTCCAACCAGCAGAGGATTTCCTCCTGATTTCCACTGCCTCCAGTTTTGCTAAGACTCTTTAATGCCACAAGTGGTAGAATGGCCCTTTAAGGAGTGATTATTTGCATGTGACCCATCTAGGGCCTACTGCATGGAAGCATGTGAATCTCAGCCAATGATGTGAAAGAACATGGGTCCAAGGGTGCGAGTGGATTCTTGGTATGAGCTCGAGAATTCAGGACACAATTACCACAATGGTAGAAGAACCCTGTCACACAACTGAGGCATTCTACTGGACTCCAGAAGCTGTCAGATACACTGAGTTTATAAAAGATTGTTCTACATCATCTTCCCTGGCTCCCCAACCCTTGTTGTTCTGCCCTTGTAAATAGTTAACTGCTTTTATTATGGGACTTGAAGGAAGGAGGCATGTGGTAGCCTGGCCCTTTAAGGAATAATAGAGTCTATTGCATGGAAATACATGAACCTTGTTCTCAATAGTGGGAAAGTGCATGAGTGTGTGGGAAATAAGCGGACCCTCATGGTGAGTCCAAGAATCAAACAGTGAAGGTTTAAGTTTTACTTTCTGCTGTTAAATAGATTACCTTTGTGATTGAAGCAGTACCTCGCCCGATTACACCACTGTGGTCAAATGCTGCCTTGATATCAAGGGTCCAAATCAGACCAATGCTGCCTTGATATTAAGGGTCCAACTATCAACTCAGAGAAAATTCTAGAATTCAGCTCTTTTGCTCATATTTGAACTAAGGTTGCATTTTTGAGGTCAGGAGTTAATCGCTCTCAGCAGAACACAAACTGTCAGTTTGCAGTTATTGCTGAGTAAATGGCACTTGATAGCACTGTCGATGACACTTTCCATCATTTTGCTGATGATCGAGAGCAGACTAATAAAGCAGTAATTGGGCAGATTGGGTTTGCCCTGCTCTTTGTGGACTTGGACAGCTTTCCAAAATGCTGGGTAGTTGCTAGTGATATAGTTGCACTGTTACAGTTTGGCTAAGGGTGCAGTTAATTTCCGAGCTGGAATGGTGACAAGGCCCACAACCTTTACAGTACAGTATTGAGTGCCTTCAGCCATTAACTGTGGAGTGAATCAAATGGGCTGAAATGCCAAAAATTGATGACAGGAGGACTATGCCAGATGAGGATCAAAAACTATCATTATCATGAAAGGAGTAGTGCTTGACAAGCTAATGGAGGCGAAAGATAGATAAGTCTTCTGGCCCTGATGGAATGCATCCCACGATATGAAAAGAAGTGGAGGAGGAAATAGCAAATGCACTAGTGGTAATTTATCAAAACTCACTGGATTCTGGGGGTGGTTTCCGCAGATTGGAAAACAGCAAATGTGACACCACTATTTAAAAAAGAAGGTAAACTATAGACTGGTTAGTTTAACTTCTGTGATAGGGAACTGCTTGAATCTATCATTAAGGAAGAAATAGCGAGACATCTGGATATAAATTATCTCATTAGTAAGACACAGATGGGTTCATGAAGGGCAGGTCATGTTTGATTAGTTTGATGAAATTCTTTGAGAACATTACATGCGCAGTGGACTCTGGACAACATGAGGATGTGATGTTTCTGGATTTTCAGAAGGCATTTGAAAAGGCACCACACCAAAGACTGCTACATAAGATAAAAGTACACGATGTTACGGGTAATGTACATAGATGCATAGATAGAGGATTGATTAACTAACAGAAAGCAAACAGTGGCGGGAAATTTTTTCTAGATGGCAATCAGTGACTAGTGGTGTGCCTCAGGGATCAGTATTGGGACCGCAATTGTTTATGATTTACATAGATGATTTGGACCAAGTGAGTGTGTCAAAATTCGCAGATGCCACTAAGATGAGTGACAGAGCAAAATGTGCAGAGAATGCTGCAAAGGGATAGTCAAAGTGAGTGGGCGAGGGTCTGGCAGATGGAGTACACAGTTGGTAAATATGAGGTCATCCATTTTGATAGGAATAATAGCAAAATGGATTATTATTTAAATAGTTAAAAATTGCAGCATGCTGTTGTGCAGAGGGACCTGGGTGTCCTTGTGCAAGAATCACAATGGGTTAATTTGTAGGTGCAGTAGGTAATTAAGAAGGCACTGTCAACTCCAAACCCATCTCCTTCATTGGTTTTGATTTAGGTTGAACCAGACAGTTCATTACTGACCTTGAGCTGAGTACCCAGACAGGTTTATGCCTTTGTTTCACAGAGGATAAACACTTGTTGTCTCTGTAGTACAAGGGTCAGTGACTAGGGGATATTCACAGTAATTCCATTGCAGTGTTAATGTAAATCTATTAGTAACACAATAAAATAAACAAATTTACATGTGGCTCAGGTAATAATTCAGAGATTATAATCTTGGAGGTTCTGCTCTTTAATTTAGTGCCTAACTCCTTAAACTGCCTAAACAGAACCTCATTCTACCTATGTTGTTGATGCCTATATGAAAGTTCCTCTCCAGCCCAGAGCAGATGTCCCAAACTCTGGCACCACCAGCAGCACTGCCTTTGAGACTCTAAATCCTGGCTACAGAAAACAGTGTCTATTCCCCTTCCTATACGGATGTCAGAGGTAGGTTCTTTACCCAGAGGGTGGTAAGGGTATGGAATGCCCTGCCTGCGTCAGTTGTAGATGCGCCAAGTTTGGTAGCGTTTAAGAGGTTAGTAGATAAGTTTATGGACGAAAAGGGAATGGTTTAGGTTAGAGGGTCATTGCTTTTTCCTAATTGGTCGGCGCAACATCGAAGGCCAGAGGGCCTGTTCTTCGCTGTAATGTTCTATGTTCTATACTATTCTCAATTATAACTTCATTTCTCAGACAACACATCTGTGGCACACTTGTTCCTGTTTTGACATCTGGCAGTTCCAAACTTGTGTATCTCCATTCCTGCACTAAATTGTAAAGCCTCTTTGCAGCCAATTCCATCAACCACTGCATTTTCTACTGCTTTCTTTAAAAACAAAGCATGTTCAGTAAGCAGTATTTGGATAGCTTCATTTTGGACACCACAAACTAGACAATTTCAAAGAATATCATTTAATGATTCAGCAAACTCACAATGTCACATGAGCCTTTTTACATTTGTCAGAAACTAAGTAATGCTTTCACCTTCCACTTGATTCAGTGAAATCTGAATTGTTTCATGATGGTCAATGGCTTTGGAGAGTAATGCTCTTCAAGGATCTTGGTAAAGTCATAAGATGTTTTGGCTTTGCTGGATGAACTAAGCTCCAGAGAAAACTGAAGGTTTTAGTTCCTATTGTGCTGAGAAAAGCCAGTATAAATATGACATTAGTGTACCTTTAAGAAAGTTGCATTTAAAATCCTGTACTTTGCAGTTGTAAGCAGGCCTTTTTTTAGGTTGGGATTATTGCTGCCAAGTTGTCCACGAGTTCCTTTTATTGCTACTTTAATAACTTAAATACCTTAAATGGGATCTGTTTACTTTAACTCTGGGTTTTTTTTATGATCTTGCATTGTTAGGAGAGTCATGTGTCTTTGAACAGTTTTTTTCCTTTCCAGTGAATTTAAGGTTTCATTTTTTGTTTGGCTGCAGTTAAGAATTGAGTTTTAGAAGATACAGCAAACTGAAAAGAAGTCTCTCTCTCTCTCCCTAGTTTTTGCAATTCTGCAGGTTAGCTGAAAGCCTTTATGGAGTAGAAAATCTGCTTTTGGTGGCTTACCAGAGTCTATCTGGGGTTCTGGGAAGGTTTCTGACTTCAAACTGTTCAGGGTGTTTCAAGAGGGCTACTAGAACTTACAAGACTGAGAATTTCAATTCTCCAACCAAAGGACTCAATTCCAGTTTCACATAATCTATGTTGAACTTATTTAAAGGGTTTTGTCTATGGGAGGTTTTAGTTTGATTAGAACATCTTAGATATAGTTGTTAAGGGTTATACATTATCATAGTTGTATTGTTTTTGTTTGTAATTGATAAATGTTATTGCTAACTTTCTTTCCATACATGTTAATTATATTCTTAAATAAACTTTGCTTGATAAAATCTCCCTATTGGGTCATTTGAATTATACCTGAAATGAAACCTATTATGCTTGACCTGGCCAAATTCAAAGTGCGAAATTTATGATCCAGGCAAGCTCCATAAAACACTTTGGAATTTCTGTCTTGAAATAACATAAGCAACTGGTTTGCAGTTCGAAATTTTCTTCATTGTAAAGGCCTATAGATCTTAATTGACCTGCCATTTCTCTTGCAAGCATTAGTGATTTGAGACTGCTCAGTACACATTTTTTGTCTGTCTTCCCAGTCCTCTGCTTTTTACCCTGAAGAAAGTTGACTTGATGTTTTTTTCAGACGGCCCCTGCTATACAGCAAAAGATCCTTTCTTTTAAAATATGCCAAGTACTGCCTGGAATCTAACCCTTCTCTGATCAGTAAAAAAAAACGTCTTTTAAAACCACACAGAAAGCTTTTTCTTACTTGGCCTTCCTTCATTGGCATTTAAATCTTTAATCCTATTGTTACTTTTCTCCAGCCTTCTAATATTTGACGTGTGAGGACCTACAATGTATTTTCTTCTACTTAGGATATTTTCTCGATGCTTTGTAAATGGCGGTAAGCTTTTTAGAAATGGATAGAACGAGGGGTCACGGGCTCAAGGTGAGGGGGGCTATGTATAAGACAAATATTAGAGGCCAGTTTTTCACACAAAGGGTAGTGGGGGTGTGGAATGCACTGCCGAGTAAGGTGGCGGGAGCAGGCACGCTAGGGTTGTTTAAGGGTCTCTTGGACAGCCACATGAGCGGTCTGCAGATAGAGGGATATAGCAGGACTGTTTGAATATCGGGAGGACCAAATAGTAGTAGACTATCTTTTAGTTTCGTCTCGGGAATGTCTTAGTTTTTTTTTAGCATGTTTAATTAAGTCTTATTTGTTTCCGCAGGCAATTCGGTCCACCTTGTTGACCAACAAGGGGCATGCATGCGGCATGTCGTGCGAGAGCTGCTCTTGGAGGTTGCTTCAGGAGTTGCCTAGTGCTTCACATCGTCAGTGTATGCTTAAACTGGACCATCTGATGGACAACATGACAGCTCAGAGACTATCGCTGTTGCTGTGCTGACACATGGATTTGGGCCTGTGTCTGCGGGAGTTTGCGCGTTCTCTCCGTGGTTGCGTGTGTTTCCTCCGGGTGCTCTGGTTTCCTCCCACATCCCAAAAATGTGCTCTTAGGCTGATTGGGTAACAAATTGTCCCTATATTGCTCCCTATATGGGAATCTTCAACAATAGGCATAGCCTAAAGACAAGGATATGTCATTAGGACGTTAGGACGGCGGCGTGGGCTCGTTGGGCCGAAGGGCCTCTTTCCCGTGCTGTGTTGCTCTTTGTTCTTTCAATAATACAAAATTCAACTCTTGGCCAATTTTCTTTTTGCAATGTACTAACTATGTTAGGACTTCTGAGTTTAAAAAAAAGAGAAGAAAATGGTTTGCACCCATAGATTCAAAAATAAAACAGGTTTTATTGAAGAAGATGCAGACGGTGCAAATTATAAACTGAAACTGAAAGTAAAGCTCATGATACACCCCGATGATATTGCTTTACAAGGTCACATGTCTTGATAGCAATCATACAACTATTTAAATACGTAACAATTAATGATTTGGGCTGAAATGTAGAGATGTGATTTGGAAATTTGTAGATCACACAAAGATTGGTAGGGTAGTAAATAGTGTGAATAACCATAGACCTCAGGATACTATGAATGGACAGGTTAAGTGGGTAGGGAAGTGGCAAATGAAGTTCAACCTGGAAAAGTATTGGTAATGCACTTGCAGAGGGCTAACAAGGCAAAAGATTACACTATGAATGATAGGACCCTGAATAGTACTGAACCTCAGACAGACCCTGGAATGCAAATCCACAGGTCCCTGAAAGTGGCAGGGCAGGTAAATAAGGTGGTTAATAAGGCATGTGGGATACTTGCTTTATTAGCCAAAGCACGATACAGGGATCAGGGAGGTCTTGCCAAAACTGTATAAAATGCTGGTTAAGCCACAACTGAAATACTGCATGCACTTCTGATCACCACATTAGAGGGAGGATGTGATTACACTGGAGAGGGTGCAAAGGAGATTTACCATGATGCTGTCTGGGCTAGAGTGTCTAAGCAATGAGGAAAGATGGGATAGGCAGGGGCAGTTTTCCTTGGAGCAACAAAGGTTGAGAAAGTACCTGATGAAAATATATAAGACTATAAGGAGCATAAGGTGGAGAGGAAGACATCTTTTCCTCCATTGGAGGGGTCAAGAGTCAGGGGGCATAGATTTAAAATAGGTGATAGAAAGCTGAGAGGGAAGTTGAGAAGAAATATTTTTACCCAGAGGATAATGGAAGTCTGGATCTGCCTGAAAGGATGGTTGAGTCAGAAACTCACATAACATTTAAGAAGTATTTAGATATTAACTTGCACCGCCATAATTTCTGGAGCTGTAGGCCAAGAGTTGGGAAATGGGATTTGTGTAGTGAACCAAATAGATTTTTACACCAATCAATGATAGCTTTTAATCTTAGATTTTATTCATTAATTTAAATTGCACTAGCTGCCATGGTGGGATTTGAACCCACATGTCCCTAGAACATTAGCCTGAGCTTCTGGATTACTATTGAGTGACATTAACATCATTCTCCCTTAATAAACCTGATGAGATTTTGCTATACTGCCTCCAATTCAAGCATACTCTTCCTTAAATATGAAGACAAAATCTTAGAACATAGAACATAGAACACTACAGCACAAACAGGCCTTTCGGTCCACAAGTTCGCTGATCATATCCCTATCTATCAGGCCTATCAATAACCCTCAATCCCATTAAATCCCATGTAGTCTCTTAAAAGACCACAACGGGTTTGCCTCCACCACCTCCGACAGCAGCCGATTCCACTCACCCCACTATCCTCTCAGTAAAAAACTTACCCCTGACTTTGTGGGCAAAGTCTTGGAAAGAATTATAAGGGATAGGATTTATAAGCATCTAGAGAGAAATAAATTGATTAGGGATAGTCAGCACGGTTTTGTGAAGGGTAGGTCGTGCCTCATAAACCTTATTGAGTTTTTTGAGGAGGTGACCAAAGAGGTAGATAAGGGTAAGGCAGTTGATGTAGTGTATATGGATTTTAGCAAAGCATTTGATAAGGTTCCCCATGGTAGGCTACTGCAGAAAGTGCAGATGCATGGGATTGAAGGTGATTTAGCAGTTTGGATTAGGAATTGGCTAGCTGATAGAAGACAGAGAGTGGTGGTTGATGGGAAATATTCAACCTGGAGTGCAGTTACAAGTGGTGTACCTCACGGATCTGTTTTGGGGCCACTGCTGTTTGTCATTTTTATAAATGACCTAGATGAGGGTGTAGAGGGTTGGATTAGTAAATTTGCTGAAGATACCAAAGTGGGGGGAGTTGTAGACAGCGAGGATGGATGTTACAGTTTGCAGAGGGACATAGATAGGTTGCAGAGCTGGGCCGTGAGGTGGCAAATGGAATTCAATACGGATAAGTGTGAGGTGATTCACTTTGGTAGGAATAACAGGCATATGAAATATAGGGCTAATGGAAGGACCCTTAATAGTGTTGTCGAGCAGAGGGATCTTGGGGTACAAGTACATAGCTCTTTGAAAGTTGGCACCCAGGTTGATAAAGTTGTTAAGAAGGCGTACGGTGTGTTAGCTTTTATTGGTAGAGGGATTGAATTTAGGAGCCGTGAGGTTATGTTACAACTGTACAAAACTCTGGTGCGGCTGCACTTGGAGCATTGCGTACAATTCTGGTCCCCGCATTATAAGAAAGATGTGGAAGCATTGGAAAGGGTGCAGAGGAGGTTTACCAGGATGTTGCCTGGTATGGTGGGAAGGCCTTATGAGGAAAGGCTGAGGGACCTGAGGTTATTTTCATTAGAGAGAAGAAGGTTACGCGGTGACCTAATTGAGGCGTATAAGATGATCAAAGGACTGGATAGGGTGGATAGTGAGAGCCTTTTTCCTCGGATGGTGATGACCAACACGAGGGGACATAACTTTAAATTAAGAGGTGGTAGTTATAGGACGGATGTCAGAGGCAGGTTCTTTACACAGAGGGTGGTGAGGGCGTGGAATGCCCTGCCTGCAGCAGTTGTGGACTCGCCTACTTTGGGGACATTCAAATGGTCGGTGGATAGGCATATGGATGATATTGGAATAGTTTAGGTTAGAGGGTCCACTGGCCGGCGCAACATCGAGGGCCGAAGGGTCTGTACTGCGCTGTAATGTTCTATGTTCTATCTCCTCTGTATCTACTCCCTAGGACCTTAAACCTGTGTCCTCTCATAGCGACCATTTCAGCCCCGGGAAATAGCCTCTGAAAATCCACCTAATTTATACCCCTCAACATCTTTATACACTTCTATCAGGTCACCTCTCATCCTTCGTCACTCCAAGGAGAAAAGACCGAGCTCCCTCAACTTATCCTCATAAGGCATGCCACCCAATCCAGGCAACATCCTCGTAAATCTCCTCTGCACCCTTTCAATAGTTTCCACATCCTTCTTATAGTGAGGCGACCAGAACTGCACACAATACTCCAAGTGGGGTCTGACAACGGTTTTATAAAGCTGCAGCATTATCTTCCAACTCCTAAACTCAATTCCTCGATTAGTGAAGGCTAGTACACCATATGTTTTCTTGACCACATCCTCCACCTGCGAGGCCGATTTAAGAGTCCTATGGACCCAGACTCCACGGTTCTTCTGTTCCTTAACACTGCTAAGAGTCTTACACTTGGAATTATACTCCTTCATCCCATTGGACCTGTCAAAATTGGCCACTACACATTTATCCACGTTGAAGTCCATCTGTTACTTCTCCACCGAGTCTTGCATCTTATCTATGTCTTGCTGCAACTTCTGACATCCCTCCAGACTATCCACAACACCACCAACCTTTGTGTTGTCGGCAAACTTACCAACCCATCCCTCCACTTCCTCGTCCAGGTCATTTATGAAAATTACAAACAGCAAGGGATCCAGAACAGATCCCTGGGGCACTCCACTGGTGACCAATCTCCATGCAGAAAAAGATCCATCCACAACAACTCTCTGTCTTCTACAGGCAAGCCAGTTCTGGATCCACAAGGCAACAGTCCCTTTGATCCCATGTCCTCTCACTTTCTCAAGAAGTCTTGCGTGGGGTACCTTATCGAATGCTTTGCTGAAGTCTATATAACCACATCTATCGCTCTTCCTTCGTCAATGTGTTCAGTCACATTTTCAAAGAACTCAACCAGGCTCGTAAAGCACGACCTGCACTCAACAAAGCCGTGCTGACTACTTTTGATCATACTAAAGTTCTCTAAATGTTCATAAATCCTGTCCCTCAGGATCCTCTCTATCAACTTACCAACCACTGAGGTCAGACTCACCGGTCGGTAATTTCCCAGACTATCCCTGTTCCCTTTCTTAAAAATAGGAACCACATCCGCAATCCTCCAACCCTCCAGAACCTCTCCCGTCTCCATTGACGATGCAAAGATTATTGCTAGAGGCTTTGCAATTTCTTCCCTCGCCTCCGACAGTAACCTGAAGTATATCCCATCTGGTCCCGGTGACTTATCTATTTTGATGCAATTCAAAAGTTCCAACACACCCTGTTTCTTAACATCCACATACTCAATCTTTTCAGTCTGTTGCAAACCTGCAGTGCAACATTCCAGATCATTTTCCACCGTGTTCATTAAGCATCTCTGCCATTTCTACCAGTTGGGCACAAACTTTTCCCCCTTCACCTTTTATAGGTCCTATTTCTTCACATCTCATCCTTTTACTCTTCACATATTTTTAGAGCGCCTTCACATATTTGTAGAGCATTCCATAATCTTCATACAGCATTCCAGGTGTAATCTCACCAAAGCCCTCTGCAACTACAAGACTTCTTTATTCTTATACTCAAATCCCGTCGCAATAAAGCCAACATACTAATTTCCTTCTCAGTTGTTTGTTATACCTGCATGCTAACTTTCTGTGTTCCTTTTGTTAGAAACAATGTAGAATTTCTAAGATGAATATATATATATATAGTATCTATGTGTGTATTTATATATATATTTGTGTTAAATAAGGTGAAAAGGTTTTCAGTTTCAGTTAAATTTCATAGATGAATCTTGATGCAAGGAATTCTGTATGGAATCCTGACTGAAAGTTCAGCTCTCTGGGATTTCTTTGCATACATTTTTAATGAGGCTTTACAACTTCTAGTGGTGAAGAGGCAGGTTAAAAGTTCAGTGATTGTGAGAAGGAAAACATAAAAGTAGAAAAAATCTTTACTATTGCCCAGCAGCAGTGGTCCAGGACATACATGTCAACTTAATCAAAGCCGGATTTTCCAATCTTCTGAACCACCATGTGTGAAATATCAAAAAATCAGCAATATACAAATGTCTCATGTAAATTTGCTGTTATGTGTCACCGACAAATTGCATGTAATTTTCTTAAATAAATAGAGGAAATGATGGCAATCTGATCTGACATCTTTATTTGCTTCAGGGACTCACCTGGTTTGTGCCATTCAATGAGCTCCAGAAGCTGCTGTCCTTCTTCTACCACCGCATCTTTAAGTGCACAGTGACTGTCTACATTGAGTTTAAAACTCTGCAAAAAAAAAGCAAATCTTGTCATCTCAATTGGGAAAAAATGGTGATATTTGAAATTAATATTTTTTTTCTGCAGGAAACATTTCATAGATATATTTTCACTTGTTCTATCCTGTCACAAAAGTAGAGTTTTGAATCCATAATGTTTCTACTATCTTGTTCACATAACCACTTTCCATTTTTTTGGTTAGCTATGTTATAAATCAGACTGATCCTGTCCTCATCCAACATGTTTTCCAGGGTGTAATGGAGAAGGACACTGGACAGCAGTCAGAAACAAGAACTCGAAAGGATTTGCTGCTCTTTCCAATCCTGACTCCACTGTGACTGGTTATCATGTCCCAATTATTGCTCAAGCAGAAGTTTTCTAACTCAGTACCAACTTCTGTGTCAAATATGGATCTCAAAAACCCAGTAGCTAAATAGGAGGTACATTATTCACCAAACCATGGTTGAGGCCAGACCTAACAAGCTAAAGTTTGACCCAGAAATGCCTCTGTTCTGGTAGAATAATGCTACTAAAGTTGGATGGATGGAGTTAAGTATTTGATGTAGAATCCAATTATTCTTAGTCTCTGCTCTCTTTCTGCATTTGCCTCACGAAAGATGCTGAGGGACCGGCGGAATGACATCAATCATTCTCACCAAATCATTCTGTGCACCAAAGATGTGCAGGGCATGACTCTTTAAATTAAGTCATGATAATTGAAAATCATCTCAACTAATCCTTACGATTAGGTTTCTGATCATGATAGGAGACTATTAAATAAGTTAAGCACCCATGGTGTTAAGGGAAAGATCCTGGCATGGATAAGAGATTGATTGACTGACAGAAGGCAGAGAATGAGGACAAAGGGGTCTTTTTCAGGATGGCAGCTGGTGACTAGTGGTATGCCTCAGGGGTCAATACTGGGAGGACAATTTTTCATAATATACATTAATGTTTTGGAGGAAGGAACTGAAGGCACTGTTGCTAAGTTTGCAGATGATACAAAGATATATAGAGGGACAGGTAGTGTTAAGAAAGTAGGGGGCTGCAGAGGGGCTTAAACAGATTAGGATAGTGGGCAAAGAAATGGCAGATAAAATACATTGTGGAAAAGTGTGATTATGCACTTTGGAAGGAGGAATTGAGGCACAAACTATTTTCTAAATGTGAAAATGCCTATGAAATCAGAAACACAAGGAACTTGGAAGTCACTGTTCAAGAGTCTCTGAAGGTTAACTTGCAGGTTCACTCAGCAGTTAGGAAGGCAAATGCAATGTTAGCATTCAGGTCAAAAGGGCTAGAATACAAGAACAGGGATGTACTTCTGAGGCTGTATAAGGCTTGGTCAGACCTCATTTGGAAAATTGTGAGCAGTTTTGGGCTCCATATGTAAGAAATAATGTGCTGGCCTTCACAAGAATGATCCCTGGAATGAAGAACTTGTCGTATGAGGTAAGGTTAAGCACTTTGTGTCTGTACTGTTTGGAGTTTAGAAGGATGAAGGGGGACCTTATTGAAACTTACAGGATACTGTGAGGCCTGGATAGAGTGGATGTGGAGAGAATGTTTCCACAAGTAGGAAAAACTAGAACCAGAGGGGACATCCTCAGGCTAAAGGGACCATCCTTTAAGACAGAGATGAGGAACAATTTCTTCAGCCAGAGAGTGGTGAATGCATGGAACTTTTTGCCGCAGATGGCTGTGAAGGCCAGGTCATTGAGTGTCTTCAAAACAGAGATAGAGAGGTTCTTGATTAATAAGGGGGTCAGGGATTATGTGGAAAAGGCAGGAGAATGGGGATAAGAAAAATATCAGCCATGGTTGAATGGTGGAGCCATGGTTGAATGGGCCAAGTGGCCTAATTCTGCTCCTATATCTTACAGTCTTATGATGTTATCACAATCTTGGCAAAGGGCAGACAGCCTTTGAAATCTGACTGCAGATAACTGAAGAGGAACATTGGCAGGATCATGGTCATAGACCACAATCTCAACCAAGGAATGGTGTCACATCAGAGATCCAAAAGAACTCTAAAAAAAATTAGCAGAAATTAAACAGATTACAAATTTATTTACAAAATCATATACGTGTGTATATATCTCTATATAGATCTTTATCTATATTTTACCCCATGTTCATTCACAAAACCACATATACATATATGTACATACATGTACCTCTATATTCATGCTAGTCATTACATTGAAAAAAGAGATTGTATCTCTGGATCTGAATTTCATTAAGTGCTGAATGTAGAACTTTAGGTTTTTAATTTATGATTGTAATTAGATAGATTTATAAACATTATGCTTGCATTGATGATTAATTTAACAAGCGCCAAAGCAATTAATTATAACTTGACTTTTGATTTAGTCAAATAATCCTGAGGAAGTGCAGCGTGAAATAAAAATTAAATGGTGTACACACTGACTTAATAATAGTGATTTCACAAAATGTAATGTTGCTGAATGCAGCAATGCAATGTTTTTGTGAAATAAACATTTCAACAACAACAGCCCATGTTCACAAGTCATTGCCGAGGCTTCCAAAAATAATGGCCAGAACTTTCTAGCAGTCCATGTCAGTGGGATTTTCTTGTGCCTCTGATGGCACAATCCAGGTTTCATGGCACAGGTTTTATGGTGGCAAAGGGTGCGTTCAATGGGAAACCCATTGACAATAGTGGGACCAGAAGATCCTATCGCTGACCAATGGCAGGCTACTTCCCTCTGCCATGAAACACATGGTGGGTTAGATGGTAAATTCTGCCCACTGTCTACATCTATGACGCCATACGAAACATGCCCCCAACAATATTTAATCACTAAGTGTTTTCACAAATAAAAGTTATGTGAGGCAGCAGTGCTGTCACTTTGCCACTGTGCCACCCTAAACTTGAATAATTTTTTCCAGTAGATGAGATGAATGGCTGAAATTGACACAGGATTACATTCAGGAATGAAACCCCGCTAAACCACTGTTGCTGAGGTCATTGGAAGTCCATCCTGCAGTATATCAACCCACACCAAGATTTTATACTCACTGAATAAACTCCAACAATGATCTTTCACATTATAAACATTATACAGTATCATTTAAATTCATCAAAATGCAACCTTGCATTTAATAGAATGTGTGGTGTCATTATGATTAGAATAATGTGAAGTTCTTCCTCCTCAATTCTAAGTGGTTTGGCACTTGCACAAAGAAAATGTTTCTTTACATCTGATATTTTTATATAACATTCAAAATCAGTGACATGCATAAGTTTTTAGTCCAGAGATTTTAAAATACATCTTAATATAAAAGGGTAGTGAAATGTTATAATGCCATAGAGTTGAATTCCTAATATGTTTGACAAAACTTAGCTAAGTAATTTATCAATGTAAGACCTCAGGAGTTTATGCCTTACCAAATGGGTTTCCAAATAAAGCTTCAAGCTGTTGGTATCAGCTTTCGGGGGCGTCCAGTTTTCAGTTGTTTCCATGGCCTCAAATAACCAACGAATCAATTCATCAAGCTTATTTACAAAACCCTGAAGAAAAAGGAGGAATTTAAGAAGCAATCACAGTTATTAACCCTGAACATTCGCCTTTACAGACAATAGTTGTTTCAAGGAGCCTGACTGAATAACAATCACAATATATTAGTGATATCAAACATCAAATTGTCCCCCTTATATTTGTTTTTCTGTAAGATTTAATCATTCTTTTTATAAGTGATCGCAGTGATAAAACCTTTTGAAAAGTTATGACCATTCAGAAAATAGAAAACAAGTTATATAGGTAATTAGTTATAAAAGTCCCTCAATGTTTGACACATTATTAAATATTTTCGTTACCACTGAAAATTTTACAGATGGAATTAAATATCTGGAGTTTGTAGAATTCTCCATTTAGTTTATCAATGTTCCTTATCATCTTGTTCTGACCTTGTAGTTATTTTAAAGGGATTCCTCTCTGTTTCTAACATCTAGGCTTCCTATCTAGCCAGAGAAAACTATCTCTGATAATTCTAGTGAGACCAACCAGATGTAAGTATCCCCCCAGCATCTGATTCATTTTGGCAGTATGCATGCTCTTGGGGCAGGAGACTGTGTCTTCAAGACCCACTCTTCAACACAAACACATAATCAAGGCTGACATTTGAGCACAGGGTGCATGGTGCTTTGTTAGAAATGTACTTTTATATACTGGGAGCAAGAGAGAGGGTGCAATTTTAGTCTTGCTGCTCAGATAAACTTGTGGCCACAAGTTCCATATTTTCGCTTTTCCGCTCCTGGCTTAGATGAGCACTTGAGATGGGTGACCAGATTGCTTGCCTGATGCAGACAAAAAGCCACTTGTGATACACAAATCAATCCCATGACATACACGACAGACACTCACGACAGGCCGGCACAGTATCACAGTGGTTACAAGTGCTACTTCACAGCTCCAGGGAATCAGGTTCGATTCCCAGCTTGGGTCACTATCTGTATGGAGTTTGCACATTCTCTCAGTGTCTGTGTGGATTTCCTCCGGGTGCTCCAGTTTCCTCCCACAGTCCAAGGAAGTGCAGGTTAGGTTGACTGGCTATGCTAAATTGCCCCTTAGTATCCCGAGATGCATAGCTTAGAGGGATTAGCAGGTAAATGTATAGGATACGGGGATAGGGCCTGGATAGGATTGTGGTCGGTTCAGACTTACAGCCGAATGGTTTCTTGCTGCACTATAGGGTTTCTATGATTCTATGGCAGAGCTCTGCAACCAACATTCCGCATTTGTAGTTAAAATTGGCCCCTTATTGCCAATTATTGCAGTATTATTATATTGCTTATTGCAATATAATGCTTATTGCAGTATTCAAAGTAGGACAGTGAGTGCTCATGGTACCAATGCCAACATTTTACTTCAACCAATAGCATCAAAAAAGGTTATCTGATCATTCATCTCATTTGTATTTGCTCTGTGAAAATTATCTGCTACAATTTTCTACATAAGACCAATGATCTTAGAGGCAGCATAGGTTAGCACTGCTGCCTCACAGCGCCAAGGATCTGGATTCAATTGCGGCCCGGGGTGATAGTGTGGAGTTTGCAGATTACTCTCCCCATACCTATGTGGGTTTCTTCCAGGTGCTCTGGTTTCCTCCCACACTCCCAAGATGCGTGGGTTAGGTGGATTGGCCATATCAAATTCCCCCTTATTGTCAGGGGGGTTATTAGGGCAAATGCATGGAGTTAAAGGGATAGGGCCTGGGTGGGATTGTTGTCAGAGCAGGCTCGATGAGGCTGAACGGCTTCCTTCTGCATTTTAGGGATTCTATGATTACACTTCAAAAGGGGACAATGAGTTGGAGTAATCCTGAACTTCAATTCTTAGTTGCAACACTAGCATTTTGGCCATGTCAGCTATTATGGCTTTGGACTGTGGAGTTTTTTTTATTATTCATTCGCGGGATATGAGCATCACCAGCTGGACCAGCATTTATTGCCCATCCACGGTTGCCCTTGGAGGGCAGTTGAGAATCAACCACAGCACTGTGGCTCTGGAGTCAGGTGTAGGCCAGACTGGGTAAGGACAATCCTTCCCTAAAGGACATTAGTGAACCAGATGGGTTTTTCTTATAATTGACAATGGTTTAGTAGATCATCAGTAGATTCTTAATTCCAGATTTTTTTTGTATTGAATTCAAATTCCACCATCTGCCGTGGTGGGATTCGAACCCAGGCTCCCAAATCATTAGCTGAGTTTCTGGATTAATAGTCTAGTGATAATACCACTAGGCCAACACCTCTCCCTGATTGCGCTAGTTCAGAGGAATGTTTATTTTTCTCACTGTTCATTCAAACTTATTTGCATATCATTGAACATAAAACTTGTCATGGAACAGCACACAGATTCAGCTGAGAATAGGGTTATCATAAAAAACCAAGCAGAATGAATCAACATGTCACGTGCACCAGTTCTGAGTAACCCAGATTGGGAGAATAAAGATATTTCTTCAAAATATGCAGAACCATTTATTAGTTATGCTGGTCTACAGTAATAGATTAAAAAAAACATTAGCCCAGATCTTCTGGACTTCAGATTGAAAGCATGACCCTAGTTTGTGTTGAGATTTATGGAAGTTTGGATGTGCTGACCTCTGTGAGCGTTCCTCTGCTCCCCTGGACCCTCTGCAAAAATCTCAGACTCACACAGTTCCAATGCATTTATCTGAATAGTTATTTAGGAAATGTGAGGCAAATCAAAGCTTTATCTATAATCTAGGTAGCTATAGAAATCTTCTCCTTGCAGTATTGAGGATGATTTGCTTCCAAATTAAAAGTGAGTTCTCGGGTGATTGAGTCTGCACAACCTATAGTCTCTGTCACAGGTGGTGCAGGTGGTGTTTGGGAGTGGATGAGTGGGGTGCCTTAGTTGCCACATGCTCCTACAGAAATGACCCACTATTCACTCACACTGACCAGCCCCACTCTCTTATTGACTCCTGACTGCATCCTGACACTTAAGCTATAGTCTGACCTAAGCCCATCTTCCTGACCATACTAAC
This sequence comes from Sphyrna mokarran, assembly GCA_024679065.1. Classification (NCBI taxonomy): domain Eukaryota; kingdom Metazoa; phylum Chordata; class Chondrichthyes; order Carcharhiniformes; family Carcharhinidae; genus Sphyrna; species Sphyrna mokarran. Next base: position 52,897,020 of record JAGIQG010000015.1, read on the forward strand.
CCCTGTAGAATATTATGGGTTCCCTAAATTACTAACAACAAGGATTTCCAACAATGATAGTTATGACTGAATTGAACAGCTACATTTGTGATCTGCCCATGTTCCCGGGGATAATTCTCATGCTCCAGCCACATGATCAATTTTGTAGCTGCATTATCAAATTCTGATGTGACCACTCAGCAGACATCTTCCCTATTTAGTTGGGATGCCTGATGATATGAGATGTAACAATATGCGCAATAGGAAACGATGTACTGATATTGTGTGACATACAATTAAACAAATTGACAATGCATTATTGTTTACATACATATATACTGAGGCATGGATTAAGCTATAGCAACTAGTGCATGGCCCATCATATCTCCTTCTCCCCCCCCCCCCACCTTGTTTCCGTTGGAAAAAAAATTGAAATTTAAATGTCAGTTCTAGGCTATGTGATGGTGAGGTTGTGTTTTCAGCTTACTTTGGCGCCTTGAGTGTGTGATTACGCCAGTTGGTTTTTTTGCAGCCTGCGACCAGTGTTCTCACTGTTTGCAACACAGGACATTTCATTTGTGTGTTCTTCAGCTGCAAGATTCGCTGCATTGGCTTCTGAAGGGGTCCATATGTCCATTGCTGCAGGGAGTTGGTGCCATTGATCAGATGACTAAAGTGCTGTGTAATCTATTGGTGCTACTTGCAGAAGGTGATGGTGATTGAGTAAATGGAGGGCACTGTTTGAAGCTACCACAGTGGGCACTGTCTCAGGCTACCACAGAACTGTTTAGTTGCATGGCAATACTGTGTACACATCCTTAACTGGCCGTGGCCACAAGCACCCTCAATCTTCACCATTTAACCAAGTGTTAGAGGGTAGAGTCTGTGGGCATCTCAATCATAGTATTTCTGTGGTAGCGTGGCCCCCTTTATGTAGTGTAGCTTCATGGGTCACATGACTAGACTGGAGCAAATGCAGCACAGGCACACAAACCTAGACTAATTGGGAGTGAGGATGAGTATTCCCAGGAGGGTTTCAGTTGGAGTCAGAACATTGTTCAGAGGAGACCTGTGTTGTTATGTTGTTAAACTTTCATTATACCTTTTGTTGTATATAGTTCTTCTTACCAACAAATCCTTTAAGTTAACACACTGATGACGAAAAAAAACAGGACCAGTTATTTCAAGTTCACAGAGCAGAGTTGGAGAGGGAGAGTGATCACTCGAAGTCGAAGTGCAAAAAGGTACAGACTTCGGTTTAAAAAGCCACTTTTTGGAAAGGTAGGGCCATTCAACCTCAAGGCTGGAGGCAATGCATTGAGAGGCTGTAGTATTTTTTCATGACAAATGAAATAGCAGCAAAGGGGAAAACAGATGGTGAAACTGGTGAGGAATTTGACATCAGCCAAAGCTCCAGCCCACAAAAAAGTTCAACCAGTTGGTCAATTTAATTAAGGATCACTATGAGCCCCAACCTTCAGCTAATATACAAAGATATAAATTCCACTCTACTGTTAGGGAGCCAGAAGAGACAGTCTCCGGCTTCATGCTGGATTTCAACCCCTAGCTGAGCACTGAGAATCCGGTCTTCACTGGGAGATATGTTGAGGGATCGTTTGGTTTGTGGAATGAACAGCCTCACCACCCAAAAGAAACTGCTTGCTGAAACCAAGATTTCACTGGAGAAAGCAGTAGAGGTAGACCAAACAAGTTAGTGCACTGAACAAGGTGTGTGTGTGTGAGTTGCAAGGTGTTGTGAAGTTGATAGAGTAATTGTAGATTGAAAAGTAGGATGTTAGCATTTGGTGTTTGTAAAATTGTAAAATGTTAAATTATTTCCAATGGTAGACTCATGTCAAAAGTAAGGAGATGTGGAATAGAAGGAAATGTGGCTGATTAGATCAGTAACTGTCTCATAGAAGACAGAGGGTGGTGGTGGAGGAAAAATTTTTAGACTAGAGTTCAGTTACCAGCGGTGTACCACAGGGATCAGTGGTGGGTCCTCTGCTATTTGTGATTTTTATCAATGACTTGGAAAAGAGGCTGAAGGGTGGGTTAGTAAATTTGCTGATGACACCAAGATTGGTGGAGTAGTGGATGAAGTGGAGGGCTCTTATAGGCTGCAAAGAGACATTGATAGGATGCAGAGCTGGGCCAAAAAGTGGCAGATGGAGTTTAACCCTGAAAAGTGTGAGGTGATTAACTTTGGTGGGACAAATTTGAATGTGGATTACAGGGTCAATGACATGGTTCTGAGGAATGTGGACGAATAGAGAGATCTTGGGGTCCATATCCACAGATCTCTGAAAGTTGCTACATTACAGTGCATTAGCGTTTATTGACAGGGGATTTGAGTTTAAGAGCCAAGAGGTTAAAGCTGCAACGATACCGGACCTTGGTGAGATCACATTTGGAATATTGTGTGCAGTTCTGGTCACCTCATTATGAGAAGGATGTGGAAGCATTCAGAAAGTGCAGAGGAGATTTACCAGGATGCTGTCTGGTTTGGAGGTAGGTCTTATGAGGAAACATTGAGGGAATTGGGGCTTTTCTCTTCGGAGCGGAGGAGGATAAGAGGTGATTTAATAGACGTTTATAAGATGATAAGGGGGATAGATAGAGTGGACGTTCAGAGACTTTTTCCTCGGGTGGATGTAGTTGTTACTAGGGGGCATAACTATAAGGTTCATGGTGGGAGATATAGCAGGAATGTCCGAGATAGATTCTTTACTCAGGGTGGTCGGTGTATGGAATGTATTGACTGCTGTGATAATGGAGTTGGACACTTCAAGAACGTTGACGTGATTATTGGATAGGCACATGGAGCACACCAAGATGATAGGGAGTGGGATAGCTTGATCTTGGGTTTGGACATAGCTCGGCACAACGTCAAAGGCTGAAGAGCCTGTACTGTGCTGTACTGTTCTATGTATTTATGAGAAAGCATTGCGTGGTTCTGTTAAAACTCGATGTTTCTTTTACCAAGATAACAGGCTTACAGGCTTTTGAATTTAGCCAATCAATTTGAACCAGGCACTTAGACACCAACAAAACTATTACATTTAAATTTAATGGTTTTGACAACATAGACCAATCTTATATTGGGAGATATTGATGTGTCATCAGAGATATAAAAGGAAGGAGGCAGTGGGACAAGGGAAGAAAGCAACTGCCACAGCTCATAGCTCAAAACCTCATCTAGATAGCAAAGAAGAATCAATAGAGAAGGCCCAGAATATTCCAGACGACACAAAACCTGATTGTAATTTAGAGAGTGACTAAAATTCCATTTTTTTGATAATGAGTATGAATTGTATTTGTTGGTACAGCATTCCATTAGAATAATGTTTTTTGGTTACTTAATGGTTTAGTTAACATATTTACTGTTAATTAGATAAAATAAATTCTTATTTGTTGATTTTATAGAGAGTGCCAAGAGTGATTTTGATTTAACCACTGAAAGTTGCTGAAGAGCAGATCGTACAATTTAACACGCAATTTTTTCAGATTTTGGGGTGAGGTATCCTCTTTGAGTGGTTAGGAGTTAGTTCTCGGGGGGCATCAACACCTGCTTTATAACAAAGGTGTGTACAAGCTGCGGAGTGTGTGCAAGAACCATCATTTAGCACCAGGGTCTGAGACATGTTCTTAATGGGAGAAGACCATCCCCAAGAAATGTATTCATGCAAGAGTTTTAGCCGCTTCAGATGCAAGTTAAGTGTGGAACAAAGCAGATTATACAGAACGCTCCAAAAAAAGAAGAAAATAATTAATAGAACCCCTGTAAATAAGCTGATGGAGGAACCAAAGGAGGGATCTGAAGCAACCAGGGACATCCTTTGTACTGGTATTGTACAGGAACTGGCCCACGCAGCTGCCTATCACGGTGACTGCAGGACAGATATCAAGTTTCATTGGCTGGGCTGGATAAAACAAATAAAACTGGACTGGCTGAAAATATTAAAGGGATGATTTTCCACCCTCACCATGCCTGGTGCTGAACGCGGTGATCCCAGGAAACTGTCTGCAGGCTAAAAATGAGTTTCACATCCGACATCAAATGGTTTGCAACCAGAGGTGCCTTTCTATTGGGACAAACCAGATCTCGCCCAGAAAGGACATGAGGCTGATTGGCATATTTAAAGTAGGATTTAAATATGCTTAGCCAATTTAACTCTGGATTCCCCAAGCTCCCGAGACTTTTGACCTCCTACGAACTTGGCCAGAATTCCATTAATGGAGATCTGGCATGACGGCCAGGCCTGGGGGCTCGGAGGCCATTGATGCTCGTGCATGATCTGGGACCTTAGGAGAGGGCTTGAAGAGGAGCACAAAAGGATAGGGTATGATATGAAAGGTGGGCAAGTTAATAGGAAACCTCAAATACACCAAGATAGATCTAAATTAAAGGCAAAATACTGTGGATGCTGGAATCTGAAACAAAAACAAAAAATGTTAGAAAATCTCAATGGATTTGTCAGCATCGGTGGGGAGAGAATAGAGTTAACGATTTGATTCTGGATGACCGTTTGTCAGAGCCTTCATCAGACCTAAGTCACAGTTATTACCATAAAGTTCGTTACAATAAATATTCACAAGAGGTTATATCAGTACACCCAATTCGTCAACTTGAGCCATTTTTCAGTACAGTATGGACAGCTATTGCAAGGAATCCCCAGAGTGGTGGTAGACGTGGACAATGTTCTAATCACAGGTGCATCTCCTGAAGAACGTGATAGAACATAGAACATTACAGCGCAGTACAGGCCCTTCAGCCCTCGATGTTGCGCCGGCCAGTGGACCCTCTAACCTAAAATATTCCAATATCATCCATATGCCTATCCACCGAACATTTGAATGCCCCCAAAGTAGGCGAGTCCACAACTGCTGCAGGCAGGGCATTCCACACTCTCACCACCCTCTGTGTAAAGAACCTGCCTCTGACATCCGTCCTATAACTACCACCTCTTAGTTTAAAGTTATGTCCCCTCGTGTTGGTCATCACCATCTGAGGAAAAAGGCTCTCACTATCCACCCTATCCAATCCCTTGATCATCTTATACGCCTCAATTAGGTCACCGCGTAACCTTCTTCTCTCTAATGAAAATAATCTCAGGTCCCTCAGCCTTTCCTCATAAGGCCTTCCCACCATACTAGGCAACATCCTGGTAAACCTCCTCTGCACCCTTTCCAATGCTTCCACATCTTCTTATAATGCAGCGACCAGAACCGTACGCAATACTCCAACTGCGGCCGCACCAGAGTTTTGTACAGTTGTAACATAAAAACCAGGAAGAGGTCCTTAAGAGGTTTAAGGACACCAAAATGCAGTTGAAATAGGAGAAATGTGTTTTTCAAGGAAAGAAGGTTTCAGTTTCAGTTTCAAAGTAAATGCAAAGAAGTTGCATCCCCTTGAAAATAAAGTGAAAGCTATTAAGGAAGTGCCCCCATCTAGGAATGTGAGAGAACTGAAGTCTTTCCTAGGAATGGTCAATTACTACAGAAGATTCTGCCAAATGTAACAATTCTGGTCACTTTATACTAGCTTTTCGAAAAGCATCAACATTGGAGACAGGGAAACATGTAGAAACAAGCATTTGGAACAGTCAAATAGGCTTCATAGTCATTGTACATGCACTTGGAGCAAGCCATTAGGGGTCACTTGTGATGCCTTACCACACGAATTGGGGCAGTTCTATACCATAGAATGGCAGATGGGGCAGAGGAGCCAATTGCATTTACTTTGAGGACTTTGTTAAATGGTGAGGTAAAGTACCTACAAATTGACAAAGAAAATCTAGCTGCCATCAATGCAGTGAAAGAACTTCACCAGTACATCTATGGATGGCTTTTCACTATGTGTCAGACCGTAAGCCATTGTTGGTATTTTCCAGAAGGTCGGTGCCACCTATTGCCTTGGTCATGGTGCAGAGATGGGCTTTGCTGCTGGCAACAAACAGCTATACTTTCCAGCATAGGTCAGGAACACAGATCTTGAAAATAGATGTACTTAGCCACCTCCTATTGCCATAGACCATATCGTTGTAGAAGATAGTATTGGCTATGCATTTTTTAGACACCATGCCTGTCTCAGCAGTCCACACTAACTCACGCATCTGTTGCTATTGAAGGTCAAGAAAATAGTGACAAAGGGATAGGCTGTCCCAAAAGTTTGAGGCTTTTGCTACAAACAAACCTGTTTGGACTTTAAACTGGTGTTGTGAGATTTCTTTGTGTTTTACCCCAGTCCAGCGCTGGCATCTCCACATCAGATTGTCACATTAGCATAGCAGAATAATTGAAGATGTATTTGCAACACAAAGATGAAACAACCTGCAAAGATGGGACAGCTAGTGGGAGGCTCGTGTCATCATGTCAGCTCTGGGCGATGGCCACTGTCGCAAGAGTTACATGATGCCCATACATGATGGCCAGAGCAGATTGTAAGTGTTGGTCAGAAGCTACATCTATTGGCCTGGCATTGACAAAGGCATTGAAAAAATGGTTAGGCAATGTGAAAGTTGTCAGAGTCAACAAGCATGCACCTTGGGAATGGCTGAGCTATCCGTGGTTATGGTTTCATGTAGATTTTGCTGGGCATACGTTCCTGATCTTCGTAGGCATCCATTGCAAGTAGCTGGACATTTAGCCCATGAGAATCACTACCACTACATCTACTATTGAGAAACAGAGGCAGATCTTCGCAATCAATGGTTTGCCTAAGAGTTGATTTCAATCAACGGAACAGCATTCACAGTTGATGAATTTCATCAAGTCTAATGGCATTCATCATGTTAGGTCAGTCCACTACCATCCTGTCCCAAATAGGTTGGTGAAATGAGCCATACAGATAGTTAAGGCTTCCATAAAGAAGCAAGATCATTGGTCATTGCCATTGTGACTGGCAAGTTTTTTTTCTGTCTTACAACACTCATACCACCATTGGGATTGTGTCACCATATCTGCTGACAGTTTAGCATTTGCATATCTGTTTAGACTTAGTGTTCCTAAATGTATTGGGAAGGGTAGAGGCTAAGCAAGCCTCTGAGAAAAAGATCATTTGGATGTGGACAACCTCATGTTGGCATGGGCTGATTCTCTGGTGTCCCTTCTGTAATTTCGACGGCCGACCTGCCTGGGTGTCAGGGAGAGCTGTGGAGAGGGCAGGGCCAGTCTCATATGTGGTGGAAGTACAGGGCTGCCAATTCAAGAAGCATATTGACCACATGTATTAGAAAGTGCAGCCAGCTTCAGGTGTGCCCTCCTTCAATTTTAGATGCACAGCCTCTGAACAAAACAACATGTCCATGGTACAGTTATGGCAGTTTTTGGCTTCAGCGGCTGAAGCAAAAGAAGGAGTCAGAAAGGCCCTAGCTCCAGATGGCTAGCAAGTCTGTTCCATCAGTGGGTCCTGTATCGTCAGCTGCTGAAGGGCCCTTGACTAGAGATGCAACATTCTACAAGGTTCAGAAGTCTCTGCACCGACTGATGTTATGAATTGTTTTTCTCTGGTGTCCCTTCTGTAATATTGTTGTTTCTCTGCCTATGTGTTAACTGTTTCTCTTTTTATTTTATCATAGATAGTCTTAAGAAATTAGAGGGGAAGGAGCATGACCCTTTTCTTGGGCGAACTTTCACAGGCCACGTGACAGTGCTAGAAGCAATGGAGCATGAGCACATGAACCTGGGCCAATCAGGAGTGAGTGCGCACATTCCCAGGGCTGGAGGATTTCATTGGGAGTTAGGACTTTGGAGTAGACCTTGTGCTCTTAGACCCTTCCTTGTATATAGTTCTCATCAGCAAATCCTTTACTTAGTCATTTTCCACATCGAGTCACTATGAGTTATTCAAATTTTGCTTCTCAATCTGCATTGCAGGAGGACATCATTCACCTTTGTATCAAATTCGGGCTGGAGCAGAACTTTTGCAATCGGAATCGTGGTCCTGATGTGTCTGGAAAAGCTTCATTGTGCTAACGAGGGCAGGCTCTGTTGTAGATATTGCAGACAGGAAGAGTGTAGCATAGTAGTCTGTGTGTTCCTTGGCACATTTCTCTAGAAGATGCTTGGCTGAGTGAATCATTTAACTGTGGTTTTAGGTGTCAAATTAGGGCTCAATGCCCACATTGAACTAGACACAACATATCCAATCATTCCATACTGGATTGAAATATACATGAGGTAGACCTTTCATATTACCAATCAAAGAAAGAACTCAAGGGTAACATGCCAGCTATTAAACTGACGAACCATCTAGTGTCCACATGAATATTTTCAAAGCAATTTTCATATTCTTCTCGGAATTAGTGAATCCTTCTTATTTGATACTTGCCTGTTTTGTATACTTTTGATTCCAACTCTAACAATTAATCATCCTAACAATCTATGTAGGCTAACATCACTGATGTTGACCTAGAGATAAACTTTTAACACTATATTGAGTCAATCATTAAATTGCTTTTTTCTATTCGGGGCAGAATTGCTTCATTACAGGCATAGTTCCAAGCTGTTAAACTTGTCATCCAGATCTTCACTACATCAAGGATTGATTCTCTAGTGTTTATTACCTCCACCCTTTATAAATTCCAGCTAATTCAGAATTTACGGCTGTTCCAACACAAGGTCCCACGTTAATATCAACCCCATTGTTTATATGAAAAACAGTTGATGAAGGATAGAACTAGAATCAATCATCACTCAGTCTAACATTTACAGAGTGAAACAATGCAATGCATCCCAGTTTGACTAAGTGTCTTTTGAAATCTGCTCATGTGGAACTCCAATTAATGCTCTCCATCTGTATATAATTAAGCACAATTTAAATACAATTAACATCTTTCTCATCAAACTCCATTGTTTTCTCATGCCAATAACTTGATTTCAAGATTTAAATGCTTCAGGGTCCTTGCTCCATCTTTCGTCATTCTTCTTCTATGTTTGGTTTGCTACCAGCTCCCCACTCAGCATCAGAGACTCATCTTTCAGCCAAGGTGCCGTCACTTGAATAAAATTCTCTCCCTAAGTCAACTTGCCTTAGATACCCCTCTCCTGATCTTCAAACACCTGAAATGTAATACTTCAATTGTGCCTTAATATATCCCCCATTTCCCAAAAATTCCTTCACTTGGTTTTCATCATTACACATTGGGAAACACTACAACTTATCTTAAGAGTGATGTATAAATTTTCATTATTATTATCAATTTTAACAAAACCCGAGATTAAAAGTAGTAAATATTCACCATTGCATGCAATTTGTGATGCGATGACGTGATTATACCTATAGAATTCTCACCTATTTGTAAGAAATATGACCACAATGGTATTTTCAGCTTGCTATTTATTAAACAATATTTTAAGGATCTTTATTTATTTCCTAAATAAATATAATTTTTGTTTTAACTTGCTATAAAGGAAGAGCCAAATATAGCATAAATTTTTTTTTCAAAATTACAGAATTAGTATTAACTTCAATGGAATGCACTGCCTGGGAGGATGGTTGAGGCGGGATGCCTCACATCCTTTGAAAAGTACTCGGATGAGTACTTGGCATGCCATAACATTCAAGACTATGAGCCAACTGCTGGCAAGAGATGTCAGGGCATTTCATGTATTGATGCAGGCTCAATGGGCCAAAGGACCTCTTCTGCACCGTAATAATCTGTGATTCAATATATTTTATTTTGTACATTTCCACTAAATTTATATATATTTTAAGTTTTGTTACTGAATTCTGGTGCTATCATCAGAGTGTAAAGGTTAACTACTGAGATGAGCAATGTGAGAGTTAAATAATGATGAAATTCCCTCTTTAATCAAGAGCTGTACTACCATAATATTTCATTTTGCACCACATTCTGCAACCATAACATATGCTAAAATGTAAGTTAGTAACTAACTTTCTGGTTCAGTAACTCTTAATTTGTAGAGCAAATTTAAATAATGAAATCTTCAGACATCCATGACTTTGTTAAATATGATTAAAATAACAGCCACAAAATATGTGCGGGTCAGACAGCTGGCAAAGCTTTTTCACACTGGCTGGCACTTAACTAAGCTGACAGTGTAGCTGGGATTTGAATTTAGACCCTACTGTCAGTACATTTTTGTTCCTAGGTTGTAAAAGTATATCAGAAAGTTTGCATTATCTTATATAATGCAAAGATATAGGAGATCAATGTTAATTTCATCGTAGGGTAGTGTGTGAATAAGAAAATTGACAGTCGAGGCTAAATTTTATGTTTGCTTTAAATTGGCATTAATATTAATGTGCAAGTTTCACAATATGAATCCTCCTTTCTCATAAATATATCTGTTTTATTGGCATCACTGAAAGTCTGATGAAAAGGAAAAATGATATAAAATCTGAAGGAGATATCCCTGCACATTCTACAAAGACCCTTTATTTATGAGTGAAATGTTGTTCACAGAAGTTTATTAAAAGATTAACTATTCACAAATTAAGGTGTTTTAAACTTTTAAATACCATAGTACTATTTGAAATTCAGGATGTTCCACTTGGCACTGAATGATGCCAACAGTAGCTTCTTATTGTTCTAACCAAAGTTGAAATATAAGTTAGAATGAGAAGATCATCTGCGAATGTAATGATATTGGTGCAATTAAGACCATAAGACATACGAGCAGAATTAGGCCACTCAGCCCATCGAGTCTGTTCCGCCATTCAACTGTAGCTGATATTTTTCTTATCCCCATCCTCCTGCCTTTTCCTCATAACTCTTGATCCCTTTATTAATCAAAAACCTATCTATCTCAGTCTTAAAGACACTCAATGACAGCCTTCTGCAGCAAAGAGTTCCACAAATTCATCACTCTTTGGCTGAAGAAATTCCTCCTCCTCTCTGTTTTAAAGGATCGTCCCTTTAGTCTGAGGTTGTGCCCTCTGGTTCTAGTTCTTCTTACTAGTGGAAACATCCTCTCCACGTCCACCCTATCCAGGCCTTGCAGTATCCTGTAAATGTCATTAAGATCCCCCCATCCTTCTAAAATCCAATGAGTACAGACCCAGAGTGCTCAACCTTCCCTCACATGATAAGCTCTTCATTCCACAGATCATTGTTGAGAGCCTCCTCTGGACCTTTTCCAAGGCAAGCGCAGCCTTCCTTAGCCCAAAACTGTTCACAAAACTCCAAATGGGGTCTGACCAGAGCCTTTATGCAGCCTCAGAAGTACATCCCTGCTCTTTCAAGCCCTATCGGCATGAATGCTAACATTGTATTTGCCTTCCTAACTGCTGACTGAACATGCACATTAACGTTAAGAGAATCTTGAACAAGGACTCCCAAGCACTTTTTGTGCTTCTGATTTCCTAAGCCCATTTTCCCATTTAGAAAATAGTCTATGTCTCCATTTCTCCTTCCAAAGTGCAAAGCCACACACTTTTCCACATTGTATTTCATCTGCTACTTCTTTATCCACTCCCCTAGCCCTTCTGCAGCCTCTTCCCCTGACCCCCACTTCCTTAATACTACCTGTCCCTCTACATATCTTTGTATTATCTGCAAACTTAGCCTCCAGTTCCTTCTTCCAAATTGTTAATGTATATTGTGAAAAGTTGCGGTCCCAGCACTGACCCCTGAGGCACACCACTAGTCACCGGCTGCCATCCTGAAAAAGACTCCTTCACTCCCACTCTCTATCTTCGGCCAGTCAGCCATCCTCTATCCATGCCAGGATCTTACCCTGAACACTCTTAAATTATTTAACCGTCTCCTATGCGGCACCTTGTCAGAGGCATTCTGGAAAGCTAGATAAATCACATCCACCAGTTCTCCTTTATCTAACTTCCTTGTTACCTGTTCAAAGAACTCTGACAGATTTGACAATGCTATGCTGACTCAGTCCTATTTTATAACGCCCTTCCAAGTACTCTACGATCTCATCTTTAATAATGGACTCCAAAATCTTGCCAATGACCGAAGTCAGGCTAACCAGCCTATTATTTCCTGTCTGCTGCCTCCATCCCTTCTTAAACAGTGGAGTTACATTAGCTACTTCCCAGTTCCCTGGGACCTGCCTAGCCTCCAGTGATTACTGAAAGATCACCACCAATGCCTCCACAATTTCTTCAGCTATCTCTTTTAGAACACTGGGGTGTGGTCCATCCAGTTCAGATGATTTATCCATCTTCAGACCTTTCAGTTTCCCCAGAAACCTCTCCTTAGTAATGATCACTATATTCACGTGTGCCCCAATTCTCCTGGAGCTCTGTCATTCCACAGGTGTCTTCCACATTGAAAACTGATGCAAAGTAACTATTCAGTTCCTCTGCCATTTCTTTGTTTTCTAGTATTACTTCTGCAGCCTCATTTTCCAATGTCTATTTTTGCCTCTTGATTACCTTTCAAATATTGAAAAAAAAACTCTTCCTATCTTCTTTTATATTACTAGCTAGCTTATACTCATATTTCATCTTCTCCCCCTTATTGCTTTTTTAGTTGTCCTCTACTCACTTTTAAAGGTTTCCCTATCCTCTGGCTTCCCACTAATCTTGCTACTTAATATGCTTTTTTTATTGCTTTTATGCTGTCCTTGACTACCCTTAATGGCCATGGATGCCTTGTTTCCCCTTAGCATTGTTTCCTTCTACTTGAGATGAACTGCTATTGTGCCTCCTGAATAACCCCAACTCACACACACAAATCTCCTGCCATTGCTATTCCACTGTCTTCCCTGCAAAGCTCCTTTTACAATCAACTCTGTTCCTTGAGTTCCTCGCTCATGTCTTTATAGTTTCCTTTATTTAATTGTAATACCTTTGCATCTGATTCCAGCTTCTCCCTCTCAAATTGCAGGATAAATTTTATCATATTGTGATTACTGCTCCCGAAGAGTTCCTTAAGTTCCCTAACCAAGTCTGCCTCAATACACACCACCAAATATAGAATTGCCTGTTCTCTACTAGGTTCTGTCACAAGATGCTCCAAAAAACCATCTCTTAGACATTCCACAAATTCCTTTTCTTGGAATCCAGTACTTACCTGATTTTCCCAGTCCATCTGCATATTGAAGTCCCCCATGATTATTGCAATATTGCCTTTTTTATATGCTTTTTCTATCTCCTCATTTATTTTCTGCCCCACATCCTGACTACTGCTAGGGGGACTGTACATAACTCCCATCAGGGTCTTCTTATCTTTGTGATTTCTCAACTCTAAACAGATATTCTATGCCTTTTGATCCAATATTGCTTCTTGCTATCAATTTAATTCCTCACTAACAATGCAACCCCACCCCCTTTGCCCATCTGCCTGTCTTTTCAATAGGATATATATCCTTGATATTAGTTTGATGTCAGTGGTAGGGAAGCTGTTGGAGGGGATTCTTAGAGATAGATGTATAGGCACTTAGGGCGTTGCGATCTGATTAGGGATACACAGCGTGGATTTGTTAAGGGGAGGTCGTGCCTTACAAATCTGGTAGAATTTTTTGAGGAGGTGACGAAAATGGTGGACAAAGGGCGAGCCGTTGATGTCGTCTATATGGATTTTAGTAAGGCATTTGACAAAGTCCCTCATGGGAGGTTAGTTGAGACGGTCAAGGCTCATGGGATACAAGGACAGGCAGCTAGATGGATAAGTAACTCGCTTGGTAATAGGAGACAGAGAGTAATAGTGGAAGGGTGTTTTTCTAGCTGGAGGTCAGTCACTAGTGGTGTGCCGCAGGGCTCGGTACTGGGACCTCTTCTACTGGTAATATATATAAATGACTTGGAAGAGGGAATAAGTGGAGTGATCAGCAAGTTTGCAGATGATACAAAGATGGCTGGACTTGCGGATAGTGAGGAGCATTGTCAGGCGATGCAGCAGGACATAGATAGGCTGGTAGCTTGGGCAGACAGATGGCAGATGGAATTCAATCCTGATAAATATGAGGTGATGCATTTCGGGAGAAAGAATGTAGGGGGGAGGTATATGATAAAGGGTAGACCTATTAAGAATATAGAAACGCAGAGGGACCTGGGGGTGCAGGTGAACAAGTCTCTGAAGGTGGCAGAGCAAGTGGAGAAGGTTGTGAAGAAAGCATATAGTATGTTAGCCTTTATAGGAAGGGGTATAGAGTACAAGAGCTGGCCTTTAATGTTGCAGTTGTATAAACCGTTGGTTAGACCTCATTTGGAATACTGCGTCCAGTTCTGGTCACCTTACTACCGGAAGGACGTGGAGACTCTGGAGAGAGTGCAGAGGAGGTTTACCAGAATGCTGCCTGGTATGGAAGGTCTGAGTTACGAGGAGAGGTTAGGCAAATTGGGACTGTTTTCCTTAGAAAGACGTAGACTTAGAGGAGATCTAATAGAGGTGTACAAGATTATGAGTAAACAGAGTTAAGCTTTTTCCTAGGATGGACTCGAATAGCACGATGGGTCACGGGCTTAGGGTGAGGGGGGTAAGGTATAATTTGGATGCTAGACTGAGTTTTTTCACACAGAGGGTGGTGGGGGTATGGAATGCACTGCCAAGTAAAGTGAGTAGTAAGTGGCAGGTACTCTGGAGTTATTTAAGAAATACTTAGATGGGCACATGAACAGAATGGGAATGGAAGGGTATAGAAAACTGATTTAAAATAGGGATTATGAGCCTTGGGAGTCCCTGGGAAGTGTGTAAATAGATGATGATATTGATGTACTTGTTTTTATTGTACAGGTACTTTGGTCCAACTTGCTGTCGAACAAGGGGCATACACATGATGGGTCGTGAGAGGATTTTTTTCGTGAGTATTCTAGTGCTCCACGTCATTAGCGTACGCTTGACCTGGACCATTTGATGGGCAACACAGCTCAGTGACTATCACTGTGCTGTGCAGATACATGGATTTGGGCCTGTGTGTGTGGGAGTTTGCGCATTCTCTCCGTGCTTGCGTGGGTTTTCTCCGGGCGTTCCAGTTTCCTCCCACATCCCAAAGATGTGCTGTTAGGCTAATTGGCAAAACAAATTCTCCCTAAATTGTCTCAAATTATTTGGTTTTTAATCCATAGAGCTATAAACATAGACAGGAATCACAGGTAGAGGTGGGAACATCGGGTGGCGGCGTGGGCTCATTGGGCCAAAGGGCCTGTTTCCCATGCTGTTTTGTTCTTTGTTCTTTGTTCTATTTAGATCCCAGCCTTGCCCCTTCCAGCCACATCTCTGTGATGCCCACTATATTGTACTGGCCAATTGGTGGCGTTTAAGAGGTTAGTTGATAAGTATATGGAAGAGAAGGGAATGGTTTAGTTTGGAGGGGCATTGCTTTTTATATTGGTCGGCGCAACATCGAAGGCCGAAGGGCCTGTTCTGTGCTGTAATGTTCTATGTTCTATGTTCTATTTCAATGTGCACAACAAGCTCATTTACCTTGTTCTGCGTGCATTTGAAGGGAATGCAACTCAGATTCTTGGAGAGATGAATAATTACTCTTTTAGCCTTGCAAGTGGTTATGTTAAATAAAGTTAATAGACGTTTGTTTACACAAGTTTCCCTGGGATTTTTGATTTGAGTGATTGACAGGGTCATGTGATAATGTGGTTTAGTGCAGAGAGGAAAATCTTTTGCAGAAGGCAGCTAGTTTGCAGCTGAAGCCTGGTGGAAGTTAGAAATATTGTGCAGACTTCTGAAAGTCATTTTCTCTCTGAAAGCTTCAAGACTGTCTATACTCATTAAGTAGAGATGCTGGCGATGGACTGGGGTAAACTCAGTAAAGTTTCACAATACCAATTTTAAATCCAACCAATTTATTTGATAGTAAATTCGCGAGCTTTCGACTCTATAGCCTTCGTCAGGCAATTAGAATGCAAATCCTTACATCTGACCTGCTATTCAAGTGTTAAATAGTGTTGAATAGCAGGTTAGATGTAAGAATTCGCATTCTAATCAGCAATCTGTGACTGTCTGTGTTGATATGAGTGCTATTGCAGACCAGAACACTGCATTTGCCTGACGAAGGCTATAGAGTCGAAAGCTCACGAATTTACTATCAAATAAATTGGTTGGATTTAAAATTGGTGTTGTGAAACTTTACTGAGTATACTCATTAAAACAGGTATGCCTGGTCTTGCTAACTGTGTTTATTTAAAAGTGGATTTGATTTATGCATCAAGAGGACTTTTAAGAACTGGAACAATAATAAGATAGAAAATAAAGTCGCTTCCTTTCAATTTTAGATATTGATCAACTGTTCATAGTTAAGCTGCTTCATTTATTAGAGTTATATTTAAACTGCATTATGAAATAAAGTTTGTGTTACTATAGAAAATCCCAAATTTGTCAGTGGAATTATTCCTGGTTTGAAGCATCCAATCCTCACATTTATGCTGAAATAGAAAAACTGCTGGGGCCTAACCTGGCATCCTAATGTAATTTGGGGTTCCAGTCTGAGACCTTAATACTACCCACAAAGAGGCTAGATGAAACTAATTTAACCTCTCTCATTCCATGGCCCTGGACATATAGAAGACATATTCTTGGAATCAAACAGAAAGCTTCAATCTGCATCAACCTGGTAGAATTATAGAAAGGTTACAATACAGCAGGAGGTGATATGATCCATTGTATTCCTGCAGGCTCTCTGTTTGAGCAATTTAGCTCATCCTTCTCCCCAGTCTTTTCACAATTATTCAATTTTTTTTCAAAAGCAACAACTGAATATATATTCATCACACTCTCAAGCTATACATTTTGGATCCAACATTGGCTGCATTAAACTTTTTTCCTCATGTGATCTCCGGTTCTTGACTCTTCTATCAGTGGGAACAGTTTCTTCCCTTCTACTCTGTCCAAACTCCTCATAATTTTCAACATCTCTATCAGAGCTCCTCTTAGCCTTCTCTTTCCTCAGGGGCAATTCATTCCCGAGCACTAAAATTCTATAACTTAACAAGCCCAAAATCACAAAGGCTCTTTGAAAAATGTTTCTCTGCTCAGAAGGGCTATACAAGCATCTCAAGGTTAGGTTCACAAAACCAGGAATAAATCAAAGCTTTCACATTCCAGCGTTATTCCTGCAATGACAACTTGCAAAGATCAAAAATATGGAAATATATCTTGAAACAATTTGGACCATTTTAGAGAGTCAATAAAATACTCAAGTAAACAGAAGAAAGAAATGTTTTCTATTAAATGTGTGTGATCAGCACACAATTGAAGCCTTCAAAATGTTCCATAAAAAGAATTAAATGACATGGAATTAAACTACTATTGCTTCCTTTCGTGCTTTAGAAATTCAGTGCTGCCATGCCCATTTTTCAGACTCCTGAGTATCCAGTCTGATGAACAGTGAGCACAACCAATTAAATGCATCATACTCGTGAAAATAGGAAAAGAGGCACCCATGACCCATGCCTGGAACAGGTGCTAGAACATACAACAGTACAGCATGGGAACAGGCCCTTCGGCCCATGATATTGTGCCAAACATGATGCCAAATTAAACTAATCCCTTCTGCCCACTCTTGGTCCATATCACTCTAATCTTTTCATGTTCATGTGCTTAGCTGAAAGCTCTTCAGATGTTCCTATTGTATGTGCCTCCACCACCACTCCGGCACATGTTGCAGTCACCTACCACTCTCTGTATACAAAAAATGAGTCCCTCCCATCTCCTTTCAACTTTCTCTTTCTCACCTTAACTGCATGTCTTCCCCTAGTATTATCATGCCCCCCTAGTATTGAGTGCTGTTGCCATTTGCAAATATAAACAGGCGTTTAACATTGGTTTGCAACATTGAGTTGCCCTGAATATTGCATTGCCTATGCCCATTCTACTACCTTTTAATGAACACTTGAAACCATCATATGTATTCCCATGTTGTCAAAAGTGCCTGCAACATTTCAAAGGCGAGAATGCAATCAAAGATGACAAAAAGGAAAAAGACCTTCATTGGGTCAAAATCCTGGAATTCCCTCCCTAATGGCATTTGTGGGTCAACTCACAATACAGAAGACTGCGATTTAAGAAGGCGGTTCACCACCGCCTTCTCAAGGGCAACTAGGAATGGGCAATAACTGTTGGGAAGTCAATGACACCATGTCCCACAAATGAATAAAAAAAACTATCACTCATCAGCAAAATCAACTGGCAAAACCAATACCAACAGAATACATATCCTCCTCGTGGCAAAACGGCAAAAGAATGCAGCCAATGTAAAGGTGAATGACTTCTGAAAAGCCAACCTCATTCAAAGACACCAGAATGAATGTTTTATTTTATGTTGTATCTGGAGAATGTGACAAACATCCCATTTGTTTTTTTGCAAATAGATTTGCATGTGATTATCATCACAACAGAGCAACAACAGAGCAACACAGCACGGGAAACAGGCCCTTCGGCCCAACGAGCCCGCGCCGCCGTCATAACTATATAGTAACAGTTCCATTATCCTATCCTAATTTTAGGTTATCCCTAATATAGAAGAGTCTAAATGTAGGGACAATTTGTTTCCCAATCAGCCTAAGAGTGAATTTTTGGGATGTGGGAGGAAACCGGAGCGCCCGGAGAAAACCCACGCAACCACGGGGAGAACGCGCAAACTCCCGCAGACACCGGCCCAATTCCAAGTGTCTGCACAGCTACAGCGATAGTCACTGAGCTGTCATGGTGCCCTTGACAGGTGCCCTTCACATACACTACTCCTACACATATCAACAACATTCTTGAATTGTATGTTGTCTGCACTGATATTGACAAACTGAAAGTTACTGCATGTGGACCTGAAAGTGTCCCAGTCATGCTTCAATAGCAGCAAATAATATTTCATAAAAGGAAGGAGATTAAGAAGAAACTTCATTGTCTATATGACTTGTGGATAAAGCCCAGTTAGCTTAATTGCACTTCCTAATTACAGGAAAATTACAGAGAGATGAAAACATTATAAAGTTGTTTTAATGGGGGAATTTAATTACCCAAATGTAGATCGGGACAGTAAAGGGCAGGGTGAAGCAAAGATTCCAAGATTGTGCCCAGGAAAATTTTCAACTGTAGTATGTGTCCAATCCATTAAGAAAGGTTGCACTGTTGGACCTGGTTCTTGAAAACTAGATGGGTGAAACAGATCAAGTGTCAGCAGGGAACATTTGGGAGACAGTGATCAATGTTTTATAAGGTTTAGGATGATGATAGGTAAGGAAAACAGGCAATCCAATGTAAAATTAATAACAGGGGGAGAGCTGAATTAAATGGAGCAAGAATAGAGCTCAGTTGGTTAGACTGGAATGAAACTTTAGTGGGAAAAATTGGTAGCTGAACAATGGACTACCTAGAAAACAAAAATGCTGAGGTATATTTTCTGAAAAGGGAAAGGTAGGGCAAACAAATCTAGAGCTCCCTGGATGAAAAACGAGATGGAAATTAAGGAAGAAAAATTGCTCATGACAAGTGTCAGGTAGAAAATACAGTTGAGAACCAAGAGGAATACAGAAGGTTCAGAGGGGAGGTGAAAAAGCACATTAGAGAAGCGAAGAGGGATTATGAGAAAAGACTAGCAGCCAACATAAAGGTCAATCCCAAAATATTCCATAGGCAAATAAATAGGAACTGGATGTAAAAGGATGAATACAGTATATTGGGGAACTAAAAAGGAATTTACACTTGGAGGATGGGGCATGGCCAACATATGAAATGAATATTCTGCACCCACCTTTACTAAGGACAACATGGTGACTGATGAGGAAGGGTAGAAGGATTAGAAATAAAAAGGAAATGTTGAATAAACTATCAGTACTTAAAGTTGACAAGGTACTAGGATTGGATGAGATGCATCCAAGGATGTTGAAAGAAGCAAGAATGGAAATTGTAGGGAGCTGACCACAACCTTTCAGTCTTCTCTAGACTCTGTGGGGATGCCAGAGGACTGGAAAATTGTAAATGTTAAGCTCTTGTTCAAAGGTTTTGTATAAACAATTACAGACCAGTCAATTTAACATCAATAATGGGCAAACATCTGGAAACAATTATTCAGGGTAGATTTAGTAGTCAAATGGAAAAATGAGGTTGATTCAGAAGAGTCAGCATGGATTTCTAAATGGGAAACTTGCTGGAATTTTTAAGCAGGGAACAGAAAGGGCCAGATAGGATAATGACATGAATTTTCAAAAGGCACTTGATACATTGCCACACAACAGATTTGAGAGAAAAGTTTTGGCTCATGGAATAAAAGGGGCAGTAGCAACATGAATACAATTTTTTTAAATTCATTTGTGGGACATGGGCATCGCTGGCTGGCCAACATTTATTGCCCATCCCTAGTTGCCTCTGAGAAGGTGGTGCTGAGCTACTTTTTTTGAATCGCTGCAGTCCACGTGCTGTGGGTTAATCCACAATGCTGTTAGGGAGGGAATTCCAGGATTTTGACCCAGTGACTGCAAAGGAACAGCAATATATTTCCAAGTCATGACAGTGAGTGGCTTGGAGGGGAATGTATAGGTGGTGGTGTCCCCATTTATCTACTACCCTTGTCCTTCTAGATGGAAGTAGTCATGGGTTTGGAAGGTGCTATCTAAGGATCTTTGGTGAATTGCTGCAGTGCATCTTGTAGATAGTGCACACTGCTGCTACTAAGCATTGGTGGCGGAGGATTGAATGTTTGTAGATGTGGTGCCAATTACGCAGCTTGCTTTGTCCTGGATGGTGTCAAACTTCTTGAGTGTTGTTAGAGTTGCACTTATTCAGGCAAGTATAAATATTCCATCACATTCCTGATTTGTGCCTTGTATATGGTGGATAGGCTCTAGAGAGTCAAGCAATGAGTTACTCATCACTGTATTCCTAGCCTCTGACCTGCTGTTGTAGCCATTGTATTTATGTGGTGAGTCCAGTTAAGCTCCTGGTCAATGGTAACCCAAGGATGTTGACAATGGGAACTCAGTGATGGTTACACCATTGACTATCAAGGGGCAGTGGTTAGAGTGTCTCTTATTGGTAATAGTCATTGCCTGGCATTTGTGTGACATGAATGTTACCTGCCACTTCTCAGTCCAAGCCTAAATATTGTCCACATCGTGTTATACTTGAACATGGGCTGCTTCAGTATCTGAGGAGTCACGAATAGTGTTGAACATTGTGCAATCATCAGCGAACATTCCCACTTCTGACCTTATGATGGAGGAAAGGTCATTGATGAAGCAACTGAAGATTGTTGGGCCTCGGACACTTTCTTGAGGACTCCTGCAAAGATGTCCTGGAGCTGAGATGACTGACCCTCCTCAGCCACAATCAGCTTCCTATGAACCAGGTATGACTCCAACCATTGGATTACTTGCCCGATACCCACTGATACTAGTTTGGTTAAATAGGAAGCACAGCGTAATGGTCAATGGATTTTTTTAGGCTAGAGAAAGGTTAGAAGGTGGTATTCCCCCATATGAATTAGATCTTGGTGTACAGGGGTCTGTTTTAAAGTTTGTGAATTATGCAATGCTAGGAAGTATTGTAAACTGTGATGAGAACAGTGTGGAACAGTAAAAGGATATAGATGAGATGGAGTAGACGGATAGGTGGCAGATGAAGTTCAGTGCAGAGAAATGTGAGGTGATACATTTTGTCAGGAAGAACATTGAGACAACGTAAAGGATAAAACCTACAAAAGCATCACAGCAGACTGGAAGAGTCAGCCCCAAATCTTTCTTTTCATTGTATATGATTGAATGTATTGTTAAATAAATATTAAAGAATAAGTAGTTGAATCTTCAAGTCATATTAATTCTTAAGTTTATTGTTTACATTTTGGGGACAAATCACTGAAACTTGGAATGTCTCTCCTTTACTAAAATTTGATTGAATTTTTTGAGATGTAACCAAGCGTGTGGATGAGGATGGTGTAATTGATGTAGTTTACATGGATTTCAGCAAAGCTTTTGACAAAGTCCCACATAGGAGACTGATTATGAAGGCAAATGCACATGGGATACAACAAATAAAGAACAATACAGCACAGGAACAGGCCCTTCGATCCTCCATGCCTGCACCGATCATATGTTCCTAACTAGACCATCCGTTTGTATCCCTCTACTCCCTACTTGTTCATGTGGCTATATAGATAAGTTTTAAATGATCTTAGCGTGTCTGTCTCAACACCTTGCTTGGTAGTGCATTCCAGGCCCCCACCACCCTCTGTGTAAAATAAGTTCCCTGCATATCCATATTGAACCTTGCCCCCAGCCCCCCGAATCCACCCCCCTGCCCCCCACAATTACCTTGAACTTGAGACACCTTGCGTTTGTCATTTCTGACTAGGGAAAAAGTTTCCAACTGTTCACCTTATTTATGCCCTTCATAATTTTATAAACTTCTATTAGGTCTCCCCTCAACCTCCGTCTTTCCAGGGAGAACAACCCCAGTTTACTCAATCTCACCTCATAGCTAATATCCTCCATACCAGGCAACATCCTGGTAAACCTTTTCTGCACTCTCTCCAAAGCCTCCATGTCATTCTGGTGTGGCGACCAGAATTGGATGCAGCATTCTAAATGTGGCCTAACCAATATTCCATATAACTGCAATATCATACACCAACTTTTATACTCTATGCCCATCCAATAAAGGCAAGCATGCCATATGCCTTCCTCCTGTGGGCAGCTGTGCCACCTTTTCCACCTGTGCTGCCATCTTTAAGAATCTGTGGACTTGCACACTCAGATCCTTCTGTCTGTCTATACTCCTGATAGTTCTGCCATTTATTGTATAGCACCCCCCTTAGATCTACGAAAATGCATCAAAGAACAAAGAACAAAACAGCACAGGAAACAGGCCCAATTCCATCTGCCATTTCTCAGCCCAATTTACCAGCCTATCTATATCCTGCTGTATTCTCTGACAATTTTCATCACCATCCACAATTCCAGCAATCTTTGTATCATCCGCAAATTTATTAATCAGACCAGCTACATCTTCTTCCAAATCATCTATCTATATCACAAACAGCAGAAGTCCCAGTACAGTGCCCTGCAGAATACCACTAGTCACAGGCCTCCAATCAGAAAAAGACCCCTCCACTACTACCCTCTGTCTTCTATGGCCAAACAAGTTCTGTACCCATCTAGCTAGCTCACCTTTGATCCCATGAGATTTAATCTTTTGCAACAGCCTGCCATGAGGGACCTTGTCAAATGCTTTACTAAAATCCATGTAGATAACATCCACGGCCTTCTCTCATCAATCACTTTTGTCACCTCCTCAAAAGACTCAACCAAATTTGTGAGGCATGACCTATCTCATACAAAACCATGTTGTCTATTGCTAATGAGATGATTCAGTTCTAAATATGTATAGATCCTATCTCTAAGAATCTTCTCCACCAATTTCCCTACCATGGATGTCAAGCTCACTGGTCTATAATTACCTGGGTTATCCTTGCTACCTTTCTTAAATAAAGGGACCACATTTGCTATTCTCCAATCCTCTGGAACCTCATCTGTGTCCACTGAAGAAACAAAGTTTCCTGTTAGAAGCCCAGCAGTTTCATCTCTTATCTCTCTCAGTAATCTGGGACAGATGTCACCTGGCCCTGAGGATTTGTTTATCTTAATGTTTCCTAAAACACCTAACATTTCCTCTCTTGTAATTGCGATTTGTTCTAACACATCCCTCTGAGACACTACCAATCAATGTGTTCCTCTCCTTTGTGAATACTGATGCAAAGTATTCATTTAGGATCTCACCTACTTCCTTGGGTTTTCAGCATAATTCCCTTCCTTTGTTCTCGAGAGGTCAACTTTTTCTCTGACAACCCTCTTGTTCCTAGCATATGTATAAATTGCTTGGGATTTTCCTTAATCCTGTCTGCCAAGGATATTTCGTGACCCTTCTTGCCCTTCTAAGCTCCTGTTTGAGATATGTGGTGATCTGACAAGGTGGATTCATAATTAGCTTAGCAGGAGGAGACAGAGAGTGATGACAGACAGCTATTTTAATGACTGGAGGCCAGTGACCAGTATCATACCACAGGGATTCGTGCTGGACCCCCTGTTGTTCATCATTTATATGTGACGTAGATGACTAAATGGGAGGGTAGGATCAGTAAGTTTGTCAATGACAGAATGATTAGTCAGGTAGTTGACAGTGAGGTTGAGTCCTTGAGTTTCAAGAAGATATAGATCAGATGGTTAAATGGGCAGATAAGTGGCAGATCGAATTTAACCCTGAAAAGTATGAGGTCATACACTTTGGAAGGAGTAACTTGACAAGGAATTATACAATGAAAAGTCTGACTCTAGGAAGTTCCAAAGAACAGAGGGACCTTGATCACAGATCTCTGAAGGCAGAACTACAGGTTAATAGGCTGGTCAAAAAAGGCTTGTGACCTTTATCAATTAGGGTATAGATTATAAAAGCAGAGAGGTCATGATAGAGTTATATAGAACTTTGGTGAGGCCATAGCTGTGTGCAGTTCTGGTCACAACATTATAGGAAGGACATGAATGCACTGCAAGGGGGACAGAGGAGATTCACCAAGATGCTGCCTGGGATGGAACATTTAAGCTATAAAGGAGGTTGGAAGGCTCAGGGTGTTTTCTCTGGAGCAGAGAAGGCTGAGGGGGTGACCTGATTGAGGTCTTCAAGATTCTGAGGGGCATGGACAGGCTAGGGAGGGAGCAGCTGTTCCCTTTAGTTGAAGGGTCAGTTATGAAGGGATGGAAGTTAAAAGTGAGGGGGGGGAAGAGGTTTAGCAAGGATTTGAGGAAAAATGTTTTACACAGAGGGTGGTGACAGTCTGGAATGCGCTGCCTGGGAGGGTGGTAAAAGCGGGATGCCTCACATTCTTTAAAAAGTATCTGGATGAGTATTTGGCACACAGTAACATTCAAGGCTTTGGGCTGAGTGTTGGCAAGTGGGATTAGGTGGGCAGGTCAGGGTTTTCATGCATTGGTGCGGACTCAACAGGCCAAAGGACCTGTGCACTGTAGTATCCTGTGATTCTTTGGGAGGGGTATAGTTATTAGAATTGCAATGTACATTTAGAATGGCACTGTGGCTAGCACTGCTGCCTCACAGTGACAGAGACGTGGGGTCAATTTCCAGCTTGGGTCACTGTCCATGTGGAGTTTGCACATTCTCTCCGTGTCTGCGTGGGTTTCCTCCAGGTGCTCCGGTTTCCTCCCACAATCTGAAAGATATGCTGGTTAGGTGCATTGACCCAAATAGATGCCAAAGTGTCATGATTAGGCAAATTTTATAGTGACTTTATTGTAATGTTAATGTAAGCCTTACTTGTGACTAATAAATAAACTTTAACAACTTTATTTTGGTGATTTGAAGTTACCATACAGACTTAAACCAGCAAGAGAAATAAAATGAAGTCATTGCTATGTTCATGCAGTTACAAATTCTGGGTGTCTCTGGCTGTTTCTGTCTCAAGAATCTCAGAGCTATCAAACCTACCCCTTTTGTGTACTAAGCCAACTCATAGGCAAATGTGGTTAACAAATATTATTACCTTTATTTAGTTTTTTGCTTCCCAATTTCTGAATGCTTGAAAATATAATTTTCTCTGAAGTTAACAATTCATTGCATTTCAAAGATGGAATACAGGTGATCTACTCCTAATGTAATCAATCTGAATTACAGATAGAAGGACCGCAGTAGTGATTTATTATTTTTCAGCAAGATTCCAATATAATTTAGGTTCCTATTCTCATTTATTGGAATTCTAGGATCCTAGTTTTTGCATATCATTAAATTATGAAGGAACGCTCATATTGTACAAGGTGCAAAAGAAATTTAGTATTCAACAGCTAGATGGTTTAGGTTTTATATTTCAATTGATACAATTTATTTTTGATGTGTATCATAAGCCTACATAAAATAAGTCAATGCTTCTTATTGCAGATTGATTCGTTCAATAATAACCCTATCTGTATGTAAAAGATACAAAACAATACAATTGTCTAGATGGTGATACAACTGTTTTGCGCTTTTAATGCAGGATAAAATATTACATTTTTATTGTCCTTGAAAGGACAATTATTCTTCAAAGCTGTGGTACATTTTCTGCCAAAATTAAATAATAGCACGAGAAGGGAGCAGGCAAACTGCAAAAAAAAATCAATATACCGTCAACATAATTGGCAAAGGCATCTTATAAATAATAAAGACAACTTGTAGAAAGCAAAGTGGTTTTCAAATCATTTTGGTTGTCAACACTGCACAATAAATACAATGAAATTTGGACCCATGACTGCTTTCATTTTCATACATTTGCTGTATCTATTTGATGAATAAAATCTATGCTGATTCTTGTTTAATGAACAGCAACAAACAAAAATGTTTAAATTATACATAACTTAAGAAGGATTGAAAAGATCTGATTTGGCATTTCATTCAAACTCTCAAAACTACTGTTCAATCCTTTCATAAAACTATAAAATAATATAGCATAAAAGGTCATTTGGCCCATTTTATCTGGCTGGCTCTTTGAAAGAGACATCCAATTAATCCCATTCCCCTGCTCCTTGCCCAACGTCCGTGACTTTTCTTCCCTTGCGTATTTATCCACTTCTCTGTTAAATGTTACTATTGAGTCTTTTTCTGTCACTCTCAGCTGTGCATTCCAGATCTCAACAACTCAGTGTGTAAAGAATGTTTTCTCATGTCACCCCTTTTGCCAATCACCTTAAATCGGTTTCTCCTTGTTTCTGACACTTTGCCATCTCAAACAGTTTCTCTTTATTTACTCTAGCAAAACAATTCATGATTTGCATCCATCTCTACCAAGAAGATTGCTGCTACCTAGGCCATGGCGGCAGATGAGGAAACTCTATCCCTAAAAGGGTTCAAAATTGATAAGGAGGAAGTGTTGAATAGGCTGTTGGTGCTGAAAGTTGAGGAGGCACCAGGACTAGGTGAGGTGCACCCTAGAATGTTGAAGAAAGTAAAAATGGAAATTATAGGGACGCTGGCCATAATCAACTCAGGGAGGTGCCCAAAGATGGGAGAATTGCAAATGTTACATCTTTGTTCAAAAAAAGTTGTAAGGATAGACCCAAAAATTGCAGGTCAGTCAGTTTAACATCTGCTGTGGGCAAGCATCAAGAAACAATTATTCAAGATAGAATTAGTAGTCACATGGCAATGTATGGGTTGATTAGGAAGACTCCACATGGATTTCTAAAGGGGCAATCATAATTAACTGGTATGCAGGAGCTTTTTGAGGAGGTAACAGAAAGGATCGATGAGGGGAATACTATTGGTGTGGTGTTCATGGACTTTCAAAAGGCATTCAACACAATACCACATAACAGACTTCTGAGCAAAGTTATAGTTCATGGAATAGAAGGGATAGTAGAAATGTGGATGCTAAATTGGCTGAATAACAGGAATGGTCAATGTATATCTTTCAGGTTGGAGGAAGGTTTGTAGCGGTGATACCCCAGGGGACAGGATTGGGATCCTTGCTTTTCATGATGTAAAGTCATAGAGCTTTACAGCATGGAAGCAGGCCTTTCAGCACAATTTGTCCATGCCACCCTTTTTTTAAACCCCTAAACTAATGCCAATTGCCTGCATTTGGCCATATCCCTCTACATCCATCTTATCTATGTAACTATCTAAATGTTGTAAACTGTGAAGAGACAGTGTAGAATATCATAGGGCCTGGACAAATTGGTGGAATGGGTGCATAAGTGGCAAATTCAATGCGGAGGAGGTGATGCATTTTTGTAGGAAGAACATGGAGCAATATAAAAAAGGGGTAAAGTTCTTAAGGGGTGCAAAAACAGAAGGACCTTGTGTATATGTGCATTGAAGGCAGCAGGAGTACAGCTAATAAAGCATGCAGGATATTGGGGTTTATTAATAAGAGCTAAGGCTGCAAGAGAAAGGAGGTTATGCAGATCTTATATGGACACAAGTTGTATGTATACAGTTCCAGGTGCCATATGTTGGAAGAATGTGAACACATTGGGGAGAGTACAGGAGAGGTCTATAAGAATGGTTCCAGGGATGACAACATTCAGATATGATAATAGATTGGAGAGGTTGAGTCTCTTCTCCTTGTAGAGAAGGCTGAGAGAAGATTGGAGACATGTTCAATAGCATGTGTGGGCTGGATGGAGTAGATAACAGAATCTGATCCTGCTCATAAAAGAGTCAAGACCAGGAGGACGCAGATTTAAGATGATTTGTAAAAGAAGCAAATGTGATGTGAGAAAAAGCATTTTCACAAGTGAGTGGTTTGGGTCTGGAATGCACAGCGTGGATGTGTGGTGGGGGATTAATCAAGGCATTCACAAGGGCATTGGATGATTATTTGAATAGAAACAAAATGCAGGGATATGAGGAAAAGGCAGGGGAAGGGCATTTAGTCATGATGCTCATTTGGAAAGTGGTGCAGACAAAAAAGGACAAAAGGCCTCCTTGCATACCATAACAAATCTGTGATTTTTTGAGCACAACCTGAATAACCCCAGCTACTCCAGTCTCTTCACATAACCATAGTTGCTTATCCCTGGTACCATTCTAGTAAATCTCTTCTACACTTCTCTAAGATATCCTTCATAAAGTGTGGCGTCCAGAATGTACATGTTATTCCAAACGAGGCCTTGCCGGTGTTTTATGAAAGTTTAATATAATTTCCCAGCTTCACTGCTCTCATCATCATCATTATACGTGACTTGACCCAACAGCAGCTGTTTTTACACCTGATGAAGAGCAGAGCCTCAAAAGCTTGTGAGTTACTATCAAATAAATCGGTTGGACTTAAACCTGGTGTTGTCAGACTTCTTACTGTGTTTACATAATGGCTGTACAGAAATGTTAAAGATTCTATTGCAGTGTCTGTGTTGGCCTCCAGGTTTGAAGAGATGATGACTTTTAGCTGGGACTTAAGTGAGGGTGATTTGCATCCTGGGAAAGCAGCAGCTCTCCAGCAATGTAATTCCCTATGGACTTGACACAGGCAAAGCATTCTTTGTAGAAGACTCTCCATGAACAATAGGAGATAAAATAGGTAATACATCGCTGGATTCATGAAACTAAGATCTGAATGCTGCTCAGCCACTAAAGTCACAGCTGATTCTTCTAAAAAGATAACAGAGACATCATAAGGTACATCCAACAATGGGAACGATGAGTAAATATAGAAACACAGAAAATAAAAGCAGGAGTATGCCATTTGGCTCTTTGAATCTGCTCCATCATTCATTATGATCATGTCTGATCTTTGAATTCATTTCCTGATACCCTCCATCTCTCCCATATCCTTTGAATAGTTACATCTAATTTCCTCTTGAAATCACATAATGTTTTGGCCTCAACTGCTTTTTGTGGTAGTGAATGCCACAGATTCATCATCCCCTGGATGAAGAAATTTCTCCTACCTCAGTCCTAAAAGGTTTACCCCTTATCCTCAAACTATGGCCTCTAGTTCTGAACTCCCTCACCATTGGGAACATTCTTTCTGAATCCACTCTATCAAATCCTGTTAGAATTTTCTACGAGAATATGAATATAATTCTAACCAACTTAGTCTCAAATAATAGACCTGCTGCAGGAATCAACCTTTGCCGCACTCCATCTAGCACAAGGACATCCTGCCTCAGATGAGGACACCAAAGCTGTGCATAATCCTCCAGATGTGGCCCTATTCATATTTCTCCAGGATCACAACATTCAAGAGGTTTTATGAGAGTTACTTCATCATCACTTTTCTCTAGAAAGAACCAATTCAAGTCCAGCAAGTCTTCGTAGGGATGATCACTTTCTGCTGCAAAAGAAGATTGCTGCAAAAGAAGAAAATTAGCCTACCTTTGGAAAAATTTGCGCTGCTATGGAAGACTGGATGTAGTATGTGGAACATTTGGAATATGTTTTCCTTGCTAATTAAATAAAGGGGAAAGATAAGAAAAAATTATACTGCTGACTGCATGTGGGACCCAAATGTAGAACTTGGTTCGAAGTTTAACATCCCTGGATGCTCCAAACACGAAAACATTAGCAGAGCTTGTTGAGCTAGCAAAGAAGCAGTACCATGCTAAGCCCTGAGTAATATTACAAAGATACAAATTTAACTCCATGAGGAGAGCCCTAAGCAACACCATTGAAGCCTTTGTGCAAGACAAAGAAAAATTGTGGATCATTGCAATTTGGGTCAGCGTTGAATGACATTTTAATGAAATGATTGGTATGCAATATTATCAATGCAGTTTAATGGAAAATATTGTTCACTGAATCAGAGTTAACTTCAAAAAAGGCTCTGGAAATGGCATCAGTGATGGAGAGCACATGGTAGGCATACAGGAGCTGTAAAGTGCAAAGTGTGAAGAGATTTACTAGTTGGGGCAGAGAGCTGTGAACAGCAGGGGTGCCAGGAGTGAATGTGCTGGTTTAATAGCAAGATAAACATGGAAGCTGGAAGAGTCATAAAGTATAGAAGATATAAACAGCAGCCTAAGAATAATGCAGAATGCTATCGCTGTGGGGAAGTTGCTCCCCAGAAACATAGATTTACAGAAATAAAGTGCTTCACATATGGAAGAAATCAAGCAGTGCCTGCCCAGTACCAGCAGAATTAATAATGCAGCCCCAGGGCATATTATGGAGGATTGTCCAGTAGGTAAATGGAATATTTTGTTGCTCAATAACAGACAAGTGGACAACAAGGCTGCTCCTGTACAGTGGTGTTGTTAGTGAAGGGTGGCCACTGAAGATGGGGGTAGACATGGGACCATCAGCTATTCTTGTGAGCGAGCAGATCTACCTCTAACTGAAAGAAGAGATTCAACGCTGCTGCTAGACTGGCTATATATATCGGAGCGGACATCAAAATAACAGAGAAGGCCATGACTTCAGAGAGTTATAGACAGCAATCTGCTCAGCATCACTGATAGTGGTGTCAGGCCAAGCACAGGGTTTAATAAGATCTGACCAGGTCCAAGAGATCAAGTTTAACTGTGGCACAGTGACTAGCACTGCTGTCTCACACTGCCAGGGACACAGCTTCAAGTCACTGTCTGTGTGGAGTTTGCACATTCTCCCCATGTCTGCATAGGTTTCGTCTGGGTGTTCTGGTTTCCTTCCACAGTCCAAAGGTATGTGGGTTAGGTTGATTGGCCATGCTAAATTGACCCTACTTTTGGGTGGGGGTTAGCAGTTAAGTCAATTAGAATCATAGAATCCCTAAAGTAGAGAAGGAGGCCTTTTGGCCCATCGCGTCTGTAATAATCACAATCGCACCCAGGCCCTATTCTTATAGCAACACCATTGTTGTTAAACCAGACAAGGCCATCCATATTTGCAAGAAGTAGAAGTTGGCATGAACCAAGCTGTGAAGCTCATCCCCAAAATACAGGATCCGTATGCAAAGTTGGCTGGAGTTCTGAAATACACCAAATTGGATATGAGCCATGCTTACCAACAGTTAGAACTGAATAAAGCATCAACAGACTATGGGCCCAATCAAGGGCTGAATCTGGGCACAATTCAAATCCAACTTAGAAAACTGCACTCAGGTGCCCTCATACGCACTTAGCATGAAAAAGAAATCACAAGTCTGAATCATGCTATTGGCAGGACTTATCACGCCCAAAACACTGCAGCTTTGATTGGAGCTTTGAACTGCACATGTGCAGTGAAAAATAAAAATTTGAAAAGCAACCCTGTCACTCCCAGGCCACAAAAAGTAGATAAAGCAGCCCAGGAGCAATGGCCCCCACAGTTGTCATCCCATTACCACAATATAACTGTCCCCCATATCCACCCAGCCCCCCACCACGCAGAGTGATCACGACTCCCTATTCCCCTCCCACCCCATCAATCGCCTGCAGAGTGGCAGCAGTCCACCCACCCCTGCCACTGCCCCCCGCCATCCCACAGAGATGCATCTGACAACTCCATCTCCCCGCCCCCAACCAACAGAGAATGACCAAGCATCCTTCCCCCTTACCAGGGGATGATCTGGCCTGCCTCCCCCATCCCCTCTCACCACCATGACCTAAGTTAAAGAGGCGCTGGAAATTCTGAACTTATCTCTTCAGGAGCTGGAGTGCACAAAACATGGCGAGCATGTCCGTTTTGCACCAAATCTGGATGCGCGAACGTGATGGTAATGGGGGAAATGTTGTAAAGTCGGGCAGGCGGGCCATTAATTTAATTTAAATGTACCTGAAGGTTTTGCACCTGAAAACAGGTGCATCGCAATGGTAAAATTGGACTTAATGTCACCATAAATACTCATAAGGAGTATTTCCTTATATCCTTATGAATCCTAGGATTCTCTGGGAGGCAAGAGAGGAGATTGCAGAGCCTCTGGCTCTGATCTTCAGGTCCTCGTTGGTTACGGGTGTGGTTCCGGAGGACTGGAGGATAGCGAATGTGGTCCCATTGTTTAAGAAGGGGAAGAGAGACCTTCCAGGGAATTATAGGCCAGTGAGTCTTACTTCTGTTGTGGGCAAGGTATTGGAGAGAATTATTAGGGATAGGATTTATAGTTATTTAGAGAGAAATGAATTGATTGGGGATAGTCAGCATGGTTTCGTGAAGGGTAGGTCATGCCTTACTAACCTCATTGAGTGTTTTGAGAAAGTGACCAGAGAGGTGGATGGGGGTAAGGCGGTTGATGTAGTATATATGGACTTTAGTAAGGCTTTTGATAAGGTGGCCCATGGAAGACTTCTACAGAAAATGCAGATGTGTGGAATAGAGGGTGATTTAGCTAATTGGATTAGGAATTGGCTGGCAGATAGAAGACAGAGGGTGGTGGTTGATGGGAGATATTCATCGTGGAGTTCGGTGACGAGTGGTGTGCCTCAGGGGTCTGTTTTGGGGCCCCTGCTGTTTGTAATTTTTATAAATGATCTGGATGAGGGTATTGAGGGATGGATCAGTAAATTTGCAGATGATACTAAAGTTGGTGGAGTGGTAGATAGTGAAGAGGGGTGTTTTAGTTTACAGAGTGACTTGGACAAGTTGCAGAGCTGGGCCGAGAGGTGGCAAATGGAGTTTAATGTGGAAAAGTGTGAGGTAATGCACTTTGGCAGGAATAATAAATGTGTAGAGTATAGGGCTAATGGTAGGACTCTTAATAGTGTTGATGAACAGAGGGATCTTGGTGTATATGTGCATAGATCCCTGAAAGTAGGCAGTCAAGTCGATAAGGTTGTTAAGAAGGCATATGGAGTCTTAGCTTTTATTGGTAGGGGGATTGAATTTCGGAGCCGCAACGTCATGTTGCAACTGTACAAAACTCTAGTGCGGCCGCACTTGGAGTATTGTGTGCAGTTCTGGTCGCCACATTATAAGAAAGATGTGGAGGCATTGGAGAGGGTACAGAGGAGGTTTACTAGGATGTTGCCTGGTATGGAGGGCAGGTCCTATGAAGAGAGGTTGAAGGATTTGAGGTTGTTTTCGTTAGAAAGGAGGCGGCTAAGGGGGGATCTTATTGAAACATATAAGATAATTAGAGGTTTGGATAGGGTGGACAGTGATAGCCTTTTTCCTAGGATGGAAAAAGCTAGCACGAGGGGACACAACTTTAAATTAAGGGGTATGAGTTATAGGACGGATATCAGAGGTAGGTTCTTTACTCAAAGAGTGATTAGGGAGTGGAATGCCCTGCCTGCAGCTGTTGTAGATGCGCCAAGTTTGGTGGCGTTTAAGAGGTTAGTTGATAAGTATATGGATGGGAAGGGAATGGTTTAGTTAGGAGGGGCATTGCTTTTTATTTTGGTCGGCACAACATCGAAGGCCGAAGGGCCTGTTCTGTGCTGTATTGTTCTATGTTCTATGTTCTATGTTCTATATCATTATATACAACTATCATCTGGGTTTGGTCAGGTTGCACCATCTTCCAGCGAACTAAGCAGAATTTGCTGAAGGGTTTACCCAGAGTTGTCAATCATCTAAGTGTTTTAACAACAGGGTGCACTGAAGAGGAACATTCGGTTCATTTGGACAAAGTTTTGAAGAAATTCCAGAAGGCGGAAGTATACCTAAAAAGAGAAAAATGCATCTTCCAAGCAAATAAGGTGGCTTATCTTGGTGACTGGGTAGATGTCACACCCAACAGAGAAGAAAAAATATTAAGGAGGCACTCCAAGGACACTTCAGAACTCAGATCCTTCCTTGAGATGGTCAACTGATGAGGGTGGTTCCTCCCAAATCTATCAACATTACTAGCACTATTGCAGGAGACTTAAAGAAACACTAGTGCTGATGTTGGAAAACACCACAAAAAGAGGCTTTCAATCAAGTTAAGCAGGTATTTTAGTCATAGAACATAGAACATAGAACATAGAACAATACAGCACAAACAGGCCCTTCGGCCCACGAGTCACGCCGATTACATCTACCAATCCACAGACCTATCTATAACCCCGTATCCTATTCTTTTCCATATACTCATCCAGAAGTCTCTTAAAAGACCCCAGTGAGTTTGCCTCAACAACCTCCGACGGCAGTCAGTTCCATTCACTCACCACCCTCTGAGTGAAAAACCTACCCCTGATATCTCCTTTGTATTTGCTTCCCTGCACCTTAAATCTGTGTCCTCTCGTAGTGACCATTTCAGCTCGGGGAAATAGTCCCTGAGAGTTCACCCTATCTAACCCTCTCAACATTTTATAAACCTCTATCAGGTCGCCTCTCAACCTACGCCTCTCCAGTGAGAAGAGTCCCAGCTCCCTCAACCTATCTTCATAAGGCCTGCCTCCCAAACCAGGCAGCATCCTTGTAAATCTCCTCTGAACCCTCTCAATAGCCTCTACATCCTTCCAACAATGAGGCAACCAGAACTGCGCACAATACTCCAACTGGGGTCTAACAAGACTCTTACAGAGCTGCATCATTACCTCCTGACTCCTAAGCTCTATTCCTCGTATACATAGTCAATGTATTTATTGGTGCATTTTGACCCCCATAAGAAGATAATACTTACATACGATGCATCACCATCTGGGGTTAAGACTGTCACACAACGGACGATAGGTCTGAGAGACCCATCCGATATATATTAATATATCTATCAGATGTGAAAGACAGGCCTCAGATAGAAAAAAGGGCCTGGCATCAGAAAGTTTCATCAATATTTTTACAGAATACATTTTACTATCATCATGGATCATAAGCCATTTTTAGGCTTTTCAAGAAAGACAATGCAATTCCACCAATCACTTCTGCTAAAATACAATGATGGGTGCTGTTCTTGTCGGCTTACAAATACACTTGAAACATTGACCAATGTCTCATATACATTCTATTACCAGAAAGCACACGACCCTCTTTAATCCCACAAGAAATTGTAATGGCCTTAAACTTTCTTGACTCTACCTAAAACAATACAACAAATTAAGCGATCTGATATGTTCTATTGTCTGTTTTAATGCTCAGTAAGTATGTAACCATTTTAGCATTGAGCTCTACAGCTGGTGGTTGTGATGAAGTCCAAAAGCCAAGATCCCTAGAAGCCAACAGTGATAATAATGATAGTTATGAAAAATGAATGCTATCCCGAAGGGATTTTGATCCAACCTGTGTATCGGCGGATATCAATTACTAATGTAGCAACAGCGACTACATTTCAAAATTAGTTCAGTGTCTGTGAAGTATTTTTGGATGTCAGGACACGAAAATTATTATTTTTTATTTCCTCCAATAAATAAAGTCAAATTATTAACATGGTAATTTTTTCTAGTTGATTGCTAAAATCAATGTGAAGACTTTTAATTGAATTAGACAGCTATGTAATTCACTTCACTTAATCATATCATTAATTTAATTTTTCCAAGATGATTAAAAATCTGTGATGTGCACTTGCCATCAGAGTGAATTTCCTAAGATCTTCCCTGCTCAGCCACCATTGGCATTTTTGAAAGTTCATCGGTAACTCCATTTACATGGGAGAACGGAAAAGTCACGAGGAAATTCACCCTCAAAAATTTCCAATGTCCCAGTTCAATCCTTAAATTTTAATGCAAGGACTGTTTCAATGCAGCATGTGAAACATTATTGAAATAGTAACTATCTGCATTCAAGTAATACCATAGAACATGTTTTTCAGAAAAATATTTGCTTTGTTTAATTAGAATCATTATCTCTGTGAAATACGTAACCTGACATTTTAATTACTATTCTAACAACAGTAACATATGAACTGACCGATGTTTCAAAAGCATTCAGCAGCTAATAAAACTGTAAAAGTAACAAACCTTTTGTTGTGAGGAGCAGAATGGGTAATTCTATATTCTTTATGCTACTTGCATTGCAATTGATGTATTATGTGCCTACCTCTGAGTGTATAAATAGGCAGAATATGTAGCTCTACAAAATATAATGGTTTTATTTGTGCAATAAAAGTTTTAATTAATCCCTCACACAAACAGATGATGACTATAAGCAGCTCCTCAGAGGGTGACAAACAGTATCAGTGGGACAATTTATTCGATATAGGAACTGAATGACAATATGGCACATCATCCAGAATCCAACATTTGCATGAATTGGGTTTCAAAAATGTATTGACTTTTCCTATCAGGTGATTTAATATCCATATGTTGTATAGATGGAGTCCTGATCTTGTTTTTATATTTTGATAAGTAGTTTTTATTAATATTAAACATTTATTGTGATATTGGTATTTAAGGCTAAATTTTCAGGTCCACATACTCTGAGTCCAACATTTATTAGATTTTTACATTCCTGTTTCCAATTAGTTTTATGTGGTTGTGTTATTGGGTATCATTTGTCCATACCCTAATCTGGTGGAATTTACCCCCTCAATGTCCTTCTTCCATAATGATATCATTGCCATTTTAGCTTTGGATAGCATCCTGGGTACAATAATAAGTTCAAAGCATATTTAATGAAAATACAACAGACTGTGAGTATTTAGTCATTGTTTGAAATAATATTTTTGGTACAAAATAGCAATGAAAAACACAATTACGAAAAGAAACATAAGTTATTGACCGTCAAGGAACAGGCATTGCCCACCAACTGACATCAAGAAGAGATCAGCTCAAACAGCACACACTATTCAGTGCTATGAGTAAACACAGGCTTCAGCTAACGCTGTTAGACATTCCTTTTCAGCAGAAGAATCAATGACAGATGAGAAAAATATAGGCTGCCCCAATAGGTCATTTAGCAGCAAGCCTCCCAGAATGACTGGTAAGGAAATATCCAGGAATGAGATAACTTTACACTTATGGAGAAATGAGCATAATTCCAGAAGAGATCATCACAATCGTTGTGCACTATTGCCCTATCAACTCAAAACAGATTGCTCCAAGGTTATAATGATTTTTTAACAACGAAATGTTTGTCCATTTTTCTACGGACTTGTTGAATCAGTTCTTGACTGGGACAGAAATTCTGTGATGGAGAGCTGTCTTTATGGAGAAGCAAAATATTGCTAAAAATTTGAAATGAAACAGAAAATGCTGGAAATGCTTAGCAGATCAGACAAGATCTGAGAGAAACAGAGTTAAGGAGGTGAATCTTCTGTTTTTGGATGGAGTGCGGGAGGCTGATCCAGAAGTGTGCAATCCACCACCAATTCTTGGTCTCACCCTTTATACATACTGAATAAAATATGCTGTGGCTAGTTAACAACTGTCTGGCAGAAATCCAGCCAATTAGGAGAGGGAAGGATAGATACACACCCAATTGGGCCTCAAGGGAGAGCAGTCCAGAGGGAGAGAGGTCAGACTGTGAACTGGGAGTCAATCACGATCGTCCAATTAAAGCAATCTGTCCTCAGCAGAAATCCCCTTGCTGAGAAAGAACTTCATTGTCAGAAGACTGTCTGAATAGATTGAAGTACTTGAGAAGCAAGAAGTAAAAGTATTTTTCCTTTTTGGAGATTATTTGTACCAGCAGTATCTCATTCAGGACCCTTTCCAAGGAGAAAAGAAGATTTAAGAGTTTGTCCAATTTCCTTTTTTATTGATAAACGTTACGAAGAAGACTCAAAAC
The DNA here is from genome assembly GCA_024679065.1 of Sphyrna mokarran. Classification (NCBI taxonomy): domain Eukaryota; kingdom Metazoa; phylum Chordata; class Chondrichthyes; order Carcharhiniformes; family Carcharhinidae; genus Sphyrna; species Sphyrna mokarran. The sequence goes on from JAGIQG010000015.1 coordinate 52,934,891, forward strand.
ATATCTCTTAGTCTTGCTTATATCTCCAAAGAGGAGAAAAATCAACCAGAACTTTCTTCAGCTTTATGTATGCCAATTATAAAGGAGGATGGATAAGTGAAGATGCCCAGACCAAGTACAGCTCCACGGTTTAATCGCCTTCAAACCCCCCTCCAGGCTGTGAGCGAATAGTGCAAGTTCCTCATAGCTGATAGGAAGGGCAGAGCTACCTACCAGAACAAAAGAACCTTGGTGGAGATCACAGAGGAAGTCAACAACTGTGGGGTTACTGAAGGACCTAATTAAAATGCTAAATGAAGATTAATGACTCATAAATTTGACAAGTATGAGTGTGCTCATTTTGCAGCTGACCTATATGGATAATACGAGGCTGTGCTGAATGGGAGGATGGGATATATAGAAGGGTAGGGCTCTTAATAGTGTTGAGGAACAGAAGGATCTTGGTGTATGTGTCAATAGATCCCTGAAAGTAGGCAGTCAAGTGGATAAAGTTGTTAAGAAGGCATATGGAGTCTTAGCTTTTATTGGTAGGGGGATTGAATTTAGGAGCCGCAGCATCATGTTGCAACTGTACAAAACTCTAGTGCGGCCGCACTTGGAGTATTGTGTGCAGTTCTGGTCCCACATTATAAGAAAGATGTGGAGGCATTGGAGAGGGTACAGAGGAGGTTTACCAGGATGTTGCCTGGTATGGAGGGCAGGTCCTATGAAGAGAGGTTGAAGGATTTGAGGTTGTTTTCGTTAGAAAGGAGGCGGCTAAGAGGGGATCTTATTGAAGCATATAAGATGATTAGAGGTTTAGATAGGGTGGACAGTGATAGCCTTTTTCCTAGGATGGAGAAAGCTAGCACGAGGGGACACAGCTTTAAATTAAGGGGTATGAGTTATAGGACGGATATCAGAGGTAGGTTCTTTACTCAAAGAGTGATTAGGGAGTGGAATGCCCTGCCTGCAGCTGTTGTAGATGCGCCAAGTTTGGTGGCGTTTAAGAGGTTAATTGATAAGTATATGGAAGAGAAGGGAATGGTTTAGTTTGGAGGGGCATTGCTTTTTATTTTGGTCGGCACAACATCGAAGGCCGAAGGGCCTATTCTGTGCTGTAATGTTCTATGTTCTATGTATAAGAGAGTGTTGTATGGAAGGCTGCGAGGGTGTATATCTGGATGAGTATGGATGTCATCTTTGCAAGGATATAATATGTGGAATAATAGGAGGTTGTGATATGTGAAAGGGTGTGATATATGAAAGAGTGTGAGGGGGTAATATGTGGATGAGTATGTGGCTGTAATTAATGGAAAGGTGTGATATATGGAAGGCTGTGAGGCAGTGTTATATGGAATGGTCTGAGAATGTGACATATGGAAGTATATGGGTGTGACGTATGGAACAGCATGAGGGTGACACAGGGAAAGGTGTGACAGTGTGATATATATGGAAAGGTATGAGGGGTGATATATATAGAAAAGCATGAGGGTGTGAGTGGGGATATATTGAAGAGTAAATGGCTATGATATATGGAAGGGTGTGGGAATGTGATATATGGCAGGATGTGATATATGGAAGGGTATGTTAGGTAAAACGGTGTGAGAATGTGATATATAAAAGGGTATGAGTGTAATATAGGGATACTGCAAGAGTACAAATGTATATAAGGGTATGATGGTGTGATATATGGAAACATGTGGGGGTGGGATATATGGGAGTGTATATTGTCATGATGTAAGGAAGGGTGTGAGGGTGTGATATATAAAATAGTATATGTAGAACATATGGAATTGTATGAGGCTATGATATATGGAAGAGTATGAGAGTGTGATATATGGAAGAATATGAAGTTGTGATATTTGCCTCTTGAGAGCCTTGTATCTCCATGGGACAGGAGACCAGTCCTGTTCTCTCACAATTTTACGACCTAAAAACATAGAAACTAGAAGCAGGAATAGGTCATTTGGTCCTTCGAACTTGTTTCACCATTCATTTTGATCATAGCTGATTACCGAATTCAATATCCTGATCCCCCTACTCCCTCCATATCCCCTGGTCCCTTTAGCCCCAAGAGATATATCTAATTTCTTCTTGAAATGAGATGTTTTAGCCTCAACTGTTTTCTTTGGTAGTGAATTCCACACATTCACCACCCTCTGGATGAAGCAATTTCTCCTCACTTCAGTTCTAAACAGTTTAAGCCTTTGGGTGGCACAGTGGTTAGCACTGCTGCTTCACAGCACCAGGGACCCGGTTCAATTCCCCGCTTGGGTCATTGTGCAAACTCCACACAGACATTTTCTCTGTGTCTGCATGGGTAGATTACTCACACCAACTCCCAGGCCTGAACAGAAGCAAAACCACTCCAGGAAGTATGGGAAACACACAGGCCTGTAGGTGAGTGAAACAACATGATTCCAAGGCTCCTCTCCCCAGCTTACTAGTGATAAATGTCCAATATCTTGAAAACAAGCTAGATGAACTTAAAGCTAGACTGACTTTCCAAAGGGAACTGAGAGACTGTTGTGTGCTCTATTTCACAGGGACATGGCTCATTCCTGCTTTACCAGACTGTACCTACAACCAGAGGGCTTCTCAATTCACAAATGCGCTGCACATTGGTATCAAGCAAAATTGGGGGGTGAGGTCTGCCTTCTAATCTCTTTACCAAAGAAATCAGGCGGCGTGGCTTAATAACTATCATCTAATGGCTCTGACATCCATCATCATGAAAAGCTTTGAGTCATGGAACACATCAACTCCAGTCTCCCCGATTACCTGGATCCACTACAGTTTGCCTATCACAATCCACAGCAGACACCATGTCCCTGGCCCTACCCTCAACCCTGGAACACCTGGATAACAAAGACACTTATGTCAGATTTCTACTTATTGACTACAGCTCAGCTTTCAATACCATCATTCCAACTTAACTCATCTCCAAATGTGGCCGAGGGCTCGGTTCCTCTCTCTGCAACTGGATCCTAGACTTCCTAACACACAGAGCGCAATCATTAAGGATAGGCAACAACTCCTCCTCCACGATTATCCTCAATATCAGTACTCCACAAGGCTGTATCCTCAGCCCCTTACTGTACTATTTATACACTTATGACTGGGTGGCTCAACTCCATTTTCAAGTTTGGCGATAGTATCACTGTAGTGGGTCAGATTTCAAACAATGATGAGATGCAGTATAGAAAGGAGACAGAGAATCTGATGAAAGGGTGCAATGACAATAATCTCTCCCTCATTGTTAGTAAAATGAAGAAGATAGACATCAACTTCAGGAAACATAATGGAGAACATTGTCTATATTGAAGGTAATGAAGTCGAGATGGTTGAGAGCTTCAAGTTTCTAGGTGCTCAGACCACCAACAATCTCTCCTGATTTCTCCATGCCAATGATGTCGTTAAGCAAGTTCACCAACACCTCCACTTTCTCAGAAGGCAAAGGAAATTCAGCAATTTTTACACGTGCACCATATAAAGTATTTTTTCCAGACTCATCATAGTAAGGTGATTCCATGCAATTATAGAAAGAATATGATTGAACTAGAAAAAGTGCAGAAAAGATTTAGGACGCTACCAGGACTTGAGGAATGGAGTTATAAAGAGAGTTTGGATAGACTGGGACTTTTTTCTCTGGAATGTAGGAGGCTGAGAGGTGATCTTGTAGAAATCTATAAAATAATTAGGGACATAGATCAGATAGATAGTCATTATCTTTTCCCAAAAGTAGACGAGTCTAAAACTAGAGGGCATTGGTTTAAGGTAAGAGAGGAGAGATACGAAAGTGTCCAGAGGGGCAATTTTTTCACACAAAGGTAGTAAGTGTCTGGAACAAGTTACCAGAGGTAGTAGTAGAGGTGAGGACAATTTTGTCTTTTAAAAAGCATTTAGACAGTCACATGGGTACCGATGGGTATCGAGGTACATGAGCCAAATGCAGGAAATTGAGATTAGCTTACGGGTTTTAAAAAAAAGGGACAAGTTGGGCCAAAAGGCCTGTTTCCTTTCTGTAAACCCCTTCCTTACAAACACTGATACAATAGAGTCATTAAGTGTTCTAATCTAGTCCTACGCTTCCAAGCATACATCACCCTTTTTATCCCTTAAAGGACCCACTTCATATTCTTATTACCCATTTACTTCTTACATGCTGGGAAAGATTTTGGGGTTTCCTTTAATGTTAATTGCCATTTTATTCCCTTTAACAGTCTTATTTTCCTCTTCACCTCCCCTCTCAACCAATTGTGTTTAACCTGGTTTTCACTTTGTGAATTCAGGAAATGCATCATCATGCACCTTTTTTGTTTCATCATAACCTCTAAATCTCCCGTTATCAAAAAAATAGATGTGGGAGTGGGAGATGAAAATGACAGAGAGTTTTTGTTTAAGACACAAGTTTGAGTGATGACCACGAACCGATTGTAGAACAATTTCTGGTGCTCATCAATTCTAAGCTGTTTGTGTGTACAGTATATTTATACTGCAGTTCAGACAGTTCCTTGTGGGAACTTTAAAAGTTCCTTGGCAGACAACCAGAATCAATAAAGTACAACAGTAGAACTAATGATGCTGCAGGGTAGCAGTGAGAACCAAGGATTTGTCTTTGTAAAAGGGAAGGGACTCAATTATTGATTATTCCTGAACTTGAAACACACAATCTAATAATGATCCCTCCAGCTCATACAGAACCTCTCAATACCACAGGGAAAACGGACATACTCAACATTTCACTTTCATCACAATACATGAACACTGCACAGAAATGAAGATTTGAATCCTTCCTCTCTCTTTCCCAACATATCCCACACAGTGGGAGGAAATGGATAAATTCATCTTCCTTTTCACATACTCCATTGAAAACATATACATGTACATGTACTGCATCAAAAATATAAGCACATCTTTGCTTCTCTCCATTCTCTACAAAGCAGATACATCTGTTCCCTTTGCGTACATGGTAAGAAAACCGATACACAAACCCTTTCCCATGCACAATATATCAACAGATACTCTATCCTACCCCCTTCCCCCTCTAAAAGCACATACTACAGGAAAATAGATGTATCTATATTCCCAATACATCACAGAATAGGGGAATGTCTTATCTGGTATCCTACTTTGTTGTATTGCATTCTATCCAAAAACAGGACTAGAAGATAAGCAAAATTAAATTTAAATTGTAATTATGAGGGAGATGGAATTAAGTGTCATTGCTGTCACTGCAGGCTCGATGTACAAATGGTCCCCTGCTGTACTGTAGGGATTCTATGATTTAATTTTAATTCCTAATCATTTGCTACACCTGAATACCAACTTACTATGATTAATTTACCAAGATACCTAGATCCTTCTGTACATCAGAGTTCTCATTTCCCTCCGTATAAATAATACACAGCTTTTCTTATTCCTGCCAAAGTGAGCATGCTCACATTTTCTCACACTATATGCCATCAGGCAATTTTTTGTCCATTCTCTTAGTCTAAAAAATCCATTTACACTCTCCACGTCCTTCCTCTTCACAATTTACTTTGCTGCCTATCTTACCGTCATCAGTAAATTTACCAACTACGCATTCAATCTCATTATCCAAGTCATTGGTATGGATTATAAATAGTTAAGACAGCAACATTTACCCCTGTGGTATTCCACATGTTACATCTTGCCAACTAAAAGTAACCCATTTATGTCTACTTTCACAGAATACAGTGGAAAAGAGGCCCTTTGACCCAACAAGTCTACACCAGGACATAAGAAACATCTAAATTTCCTATCTAATCCCATATGCCAGCTGTTCACCCTTAACCTTGAAAGTTATGACTTGTCAAGTGCTCATCCAGGTCCTTTTTAAAACATGTAAGGTAACTCACCTTCTCCACCATCACAGGCAATGCATTCCAGACCATCACCATCTTTGGGCCTCATATTCCCCCAAACTTGCTCCCCTTCACCTTGAACTTATGTCCCCTTGTGACTGACCTTCAACTAAGGAACAGCTGCTCCCTATCTATCCTGTCCATGCCCCTCATAATTTTGTACACCTCAATCAGGCTGCCCTTCAGTTCTCTCTGCTCCAATGAAAACCCTAGCCTATCCAATCTTTTTTCATAACTTAAACGCTCCATCCCAGGCAGCATCCTGGTGAATCTCTACTGCACCCCTCCAGTGCAATCACATCCTTCCTATAATGTGACGACTAGCACTGCACACAGTATTCTAGCTGTGGCCTCACCAAAGTTCTATACAGCTCCAACATGACTTCCCTGTTTTTTGTAATTTATGCCTCGACTGAGAGAGACAAGTGTCCCATATACCTTTTTCACCACCCTATGAACATGCCCTTTGGTCTTCAGAGATTTATAGGCAAGCATATCATACTCTGTTCCTACTCTGATGAACTCCATTTCCTGTTTGCTAATCAGTCCTCTATCCATGCTAATATTTATCCCATACAGAATGAACATTATGTTTTTCTGTCAGATTACATCGCTACCATGTATCAACGACTATTAAGCCATGTCTAAAGTACATATTTTACGTACAAAGATTGTTCATTATAGATGTGCAAAGATTGTTTATTATATTAACATGAAGCAATCTCTGATGATTTATTCTTGAAAATATTCTTCTCCATAAATTATTCATGTAAAGTGTTCATTTTATTAATTCATACAAAATCATAAAACTCTCCAACTCAGATCGACTGAATAAGATCAATTTCTGAAAATATTTAGACTGTCAACAATATATTTTTTATTAGGAATAAACTATTATTCATTTAGATTTAATGTTATCAGTTAATCGTTGGACAACATAATCACCAAAGATAGATTTGGATGAAGATGGCCCTTCAGTCTATTTGACAACCTCCTTCCAGAATGACAAGAAGCAATTGTTGATATCTAGCCTGAATTTATTCCAAATTCAATGTACTACTTAAATTTATTGTTCGATTATTTAGTATCTCAGTATTTAGTCAGGGGAACGGGATGACATTGGGTTTCATAACACATGTCTAATGTCTGTAAGAAATATGGTTTTTGTAAGTAGTGCATTTGCTCTCTGAGACCACACGATGGAGCTGAATAACCCTCACACAGGAGTTGCCTGCAGTGCAGCACTGCAATACGCATATTCCAGTCGACCGCAATGAATGCTGTATTCAGCAATATTCTTCCTCCTCACAAGAGGGCAGGATTTCCATACAAGCAAAAAATATACCAAAGGCTTTTTCTGCTAAACATGCATATACAGGGGAGCACTTTAAATAGATTCTCCACTGTCCATAGTATATATAATTTTAAATGTTTCAGAAAATCATCATGCACCCCATGAATTAATAATTTAATATATTACAACAATAACATTTATATTGTGCTTTTAATGAAATGAAACATCCCAAGACGCTTCACAAGAACATAAAACATAGTGTGACTAAATAACATATGGGGATATTAGGTGAGATGATCAAAAGCTTAGGCAAAGAGGTATGTTTTAGATAGAGTCTTAAAGAAGGAAAGTGTGTTAGAAAGACAGAGAGATGTGGTGAGTGTATTCCAGGGCTTTGAGCAAATGTAGGTATGGTTATCAATGATGGAGCGACTAAAATCAGGGACGCACAAGGAACTGGAGTGCAGAAATCTCGCATCTATGAGAACATTGGAAATTAGAGCATGAAAAGATCAGGGCTGGGATTTTATGCCTGCAGGTAATGTGAGTGCAAAATCCTGCAAGAGTCAGAAGGTGGGAATCTTGCTGGCGAGATTGTTTTCTGATTCTCTCTATCCATCCCTGCAGTGGCATAACGGGGTTCTGACCATTCTGGGTGGGAAGTTCATTGAAATATGTTATGTTATTAAGGGACTTTCCCACCATATGTTCCCCCATCCACTCCCCATTGGGATCTCACCCGTAACGTTGGCGAGGTTTACAATAGGCTTTTAAAACAGGAACCAGGTGGAGGGAACTCACCATGGGGGAGAGGGACATACCCAGGCAGTACCCTTGCCCTGCAGGAGAGGGGAATGTTTCCCATCTCCATGGGGAGGGGGCTTTGGGAGAAGGTTTTCCCATGTCCACCGGAGGCATTCTCAGTGTGCATGGGGCACATGGCCCCAACATTGCCAGCTTTTTCCAGGCCTGCCGCTCACCCTCCCCCATCCCCAGCATTACACTGTGGCCCATGCCTCCGTTTCTTTCTGTGTTGGTGAGATGCATTCTGGTTCCCCAAACAGCACATCAAGACTGCTCTACATGATCAATGCTGGTCTTTGACCCTTCTTCCCATTTTCCCATCTGCTCCCCACATCCTTTGATTCCAAAAGACCAGTAATCTGCCCATCTGAGCCTAGAAAACCTAGAAAATAGGAGCAAGAGTAGACCATTCAGCCCTTCAAGGCTGTTCCACTAATCAATATGATCAAAGCTGATCTTCTATCTCAACACCATGCTCTCTCCATAACCCTTGACTTTTAGAGTACAGAAATCTATCTATTTCCTTCTTAAATATATTCAGTGATTTGGTCTCCACAGCTTTCTGTGACAGAATGTTTCACAGGTTCATCAGCGCCAGAGTGAAGAAATTTCACCTCATCTCAGTCTTAAATGGTCTATCCTGTATACTGAGACTGTGACCCTTTGTTCTTTACAATCCATCCAAAGGTAATAACAATCCTCATCAGTCTGTCCTGCCCTTTTCAGAATTTTATATGTTTTAATTAGATTTCCCCTTCATCCAATTAGACCTAAACTGCACACAGTACTCCCGGTGTGGTCTCACCAAGGCCTTGTGCAACTGCAGCAAGACATCCAAGGATGGAGCATCCATAACACTCTAGGGAAGAGAATTTCAAAGATTCACAATTGTATGAGTGAAGACATTTCTCTTCATCTTGGTCCTAAATGATCAGCCCCTTTCCTAATAGTTTGTCCTGGATTAGCCATCCATGAAATCTCTCAGTATCTATTCTGTCAAGCCCTTTCATAATCTCAAGTGTTTAAATGGAATCCCTACAATGCAGAAGGAGGCCATTTGGCCTATTGAGGTGGCACTGACTACAAATTCCATCCAAGCCCTATCCCTGTAACTCCACATACTTACCCTACTCATCCCCCGACACTAGGGTCAATTTAGCAAAGCCAATCAACCTAACCCGCATATCTTTGGAATGTGGGAGGAAACCAGAGCACCTGGAGGAAACTCATACGAACATGGAGAAAACATGTAAATTCCAGTAACCTGAGGCCGGAATTGAACCCAAGTCCCTGGCTTCCTGGTGCTGTGAGGCAACAATGCAAACCACTGTGCCACCATGCCGCCCCTGAATAAGATCACCTCTTATTCTTCCAATTAGAAGAAAACAGGCCAATTTATTCAGCCTCCTAATATTGGATGATCCTCTAATCCCAGGAACCATTCCAGTGTACATTTGCTGTATTGCCTCAATATAATTATATCCTTCTGTAAAAATGACGATAATCGAATAAAGAACAAAGAACAAAACAGCACGGGAAACAGGCCCTTCGGCCCAACAAGCCCGTGCCGCCACCTTGATGTTCCCACTTCTACCTGTAGTCCCTACCTATGTTTATAGATCTATGCATTGAAACCAAATTTGAGACAATTTAGGGAGAATTTGTTCTGCCAAACAGCCTAAGAGCACATCTTTGGGATGTGGGAGGAAACTGAACGGTATTCCGGATGTGATCTTGCCAAAGTCCTGTACAATTGCAGCAAACCTTCTTTATTCTTGTACTCCTGCTCCTTGCAATAAAGGCCAGCTTGCCATTTGCTTTCCTAACTGCCTACTGTTAACTTTCATAAACAGGAATAGAAGAGGCTAGAAAAACCAGCAGGTCTGGCAGCACCTGGTCTTGTTTGTGTTCATTTTCTGATGAAGAGCCAAATAAACTTGAAAGGTTAACTCTGCTTTCTCTCCCTAAGATGTTGCCAGAAATGCTGAGTGTTCCCAACATTTTATGTTTTGTTTCAGAATGTAGCATCTACAGTATTTTGCTTATGATAACGTTTCATGTTTCTTGTTCACATGCCTCCAAACCTCTCCAAAAGAGCACATCTTTGGGATGTGGGAGGAAACTGAACGGTATTCCGGATGTGATCTTGCCAAAGCTAGCACGAGGGGACACAGCTTTAAATTAAGGGGTATGAGTTATAGGACGGATATCAGAGGTAGGTTCTTTACTCAAAGAGTGATTAGGGAGTGGAATGCCCTGCCTGCAGCTGTTGTAGATGCGCCAAGTTTGGTGGCGTTTAAGAGGTTAATTGATAAGTATATGGAAGAGAAGGGAATGGTTTAGTTTGGAGGGGCATTGCTTTTTATTTTGGTCGGCACAACATCGAAGGCCGAAGGGCCTGTTCTGTGCTGTAATGTTCTATGTTCTATGTTCTATGTTCTAAAATCAACATTTAGAAGTTCCATGATTTTTTAAAAAATATTCTGTTTTTTATTTTGTCATACTTCCCCACATTATACTCAATCTGTCACATTGCTGTTGACTCACCTAATCCGCCATATCTCTTTGCAGCCTTTTTGTGTTCTCCTCATAATTGCATTTCCACCTACCTTTGTATTATCAGTGCTAATAGCCATATCAATAATCATATTCACTAAAAGGATTAAAGAATTCAGCTTAGCTGAAAAATCATATGACCAACTAATTGTAAGCAAGGACCAAGGACACTGGCAAGCTGTTAGTTCTCAAGCAGGATTGTCTACATTTGCTCTGAAAACCAAATGGACTAAAGATATCACAGGGAGGCAATTCTATCTACAGCTTGTGTGTAAGAGTTTGTCAATTGAACCTCCCTCTAGCTTGGGAGAATTCATTATGTACTAGGAACCCAAATAGAGAAGATATTTAATATTCACAAGTCTGACACAAGTTGTTATGATAAGAACAAATTGTAGCAGGCGGTAAATCATACTAGATAGCATGTACAGCATTCACATTGATTGGATATTATAATCAAGTAGACATGCACGTGTTGCAGTTGGTTAGTTGTACTCATACCTCATGCATGATGTAAACTTAACTGATAATTGTAAGTGAATATACATAACTTCTGAGCAAATGTAAATCTCTGGTTGGTGTATGCTAATTACTTGTAATCGAATCTGGATGTATATCTGTCTGCATGACACAGCATCCAGAGTTCTCTACTGCACCACCAGCTGGTGTACTGGAGCTGTTGCTGTAGCTTATAATAAAGGCTGATTTTGAAACTCTGAATTCTTCATCTGGTCACTTGAAGAGGATAAATTCTGAAAACAATTGGACGGCTAATTTTGTTCCACAACAATCAACAAACTGAGATAATTTACTCTCTGTCCAAGTCATTCATACAGATTGTAAACAGCTGAGATTCCAGTACTGATCATTGTTACAGTGCAGAAGGAGACCAATCGGCCCATCAATTCTGCTGTCAGAGATCCTTGGGTACCATCAACCTTAGGCATACTTAGTCAACTCTTAATACAAACAGTGCTGACACCATACATCCAATGCAAAGTCTTTAATTACTTGTGCACAAGGAGAGCTCACCTCTCCCTCCATCGAAATGGCTGGAGTAGTTCTGCCCTTACAGAGAAATAACTCAGCAGTTATAGTCAATTACAGCAAATCAGGAACAAGAGTTTTCACATCTTTCATTGACATACATATTTACCAATTAAATCCTGGCTTTTCGTCCTTTCTCATTCGATGAAAAGTTGACTTTTGCTAATCCTTTATTTGTATAGCAAATCCCATTGATTTTTGTTATGGAAAAAAATCTGGTTTTGTCCACCTTCTGGTGAAGGCCAAAAAGGGGCATGTTATGTGGCCTAGTCTAATGCTCTCTTGAAGGTCTGCAATTGATAACACTCTCACGAGGCGTGATTTTGTTTCTAATATGAGGAATTTAACTTCTACATTTTCCCCCTTTTGACTTCTAAAGACAACCTTATGGGCCCTCTACAACTTCTATATCTATACAGATCAGCTTTCTAATTTATTCCTGGGTCAGTTCGTTAACTGGGAGGACTGGAAGGAGATGGGAATGGCGGGGCTGGGCTGTGGACAAAACAACGAGGATGGAAGATAAAATGGATACAGCAAGAGACAAACTGAATAACCACGTACTAGACAAAAATAAAATAAAATTTATTTTAAGACCTTTCTCAAATACTTTATTATAGGCATAATAAGGTACTTGAGAAAGGTCTTAAAATAAATCTCCAAACTACCTGCCAAGGTTAGGAAGCCAGCCCCACCAATCAAAGGAATTTTCCTGAGTGCTCCTGAATGGTTTGTACATGTGTCTCGATTCAACGATCCTCATTAACGCAAAAACAGCATGTCTCATTGACTGCCATGCACACTCCCCCTTGTGCTGCTAACAGGAGATCGAGGGTCATATAGTTCTGTAGCACAACCTTAGAAAGGGACTGAATTTCCACCTGTAAGTCCTGAGTTACTGTTTTCAATTATTTCCAAGGTAGCAGAAATATTAATAATAGCCTTTTCTAATTCTGAGACCCCAAGGCCTGGGAGGTGGGCCCAGACAAACTGGTGAAAACTGTTGTTATGTGTGACTAGTGGGTTTGGAACTGACAGCTCCTGATGCTTCACAAACCCCTAGATGGTTGTGAAGGGAGTGGATGAATAGTTGCTTAACCTCAAAGGCCTTGGGGATCATGTGACCTATGGTGCAGTGAGAGTCTCATAAGCTCCATCCCCCTAATCAACAGTGAGAGTCTTATAAGCTCCATCCCCACAAAGCCAGAATGAGTCATTACGGACAAGGGTCAGAATGTGGAGATTTGGCAAAAGGTAAGCCATTACTGGGGATGAGGAAATTTCTCCTGGGCAAACCAATGAATATAACAAGTCTGGCTGAGACATAAAGCCCTTAGGGCTACCTGGTTTGCACACTTAGACTGATCTCCATGGCTACAAGGCTATGATCCTTTGGAATAGATGCATTCAGGAGGCCAGATGGTAACGAGACCATTGAGGGTGATGTTGTATGACCAATGACAATCACCCAAAGATGTGCATGTTAGGTTGATTGGCCGTGCTAAAATTGGCCCTTAGTATCCTGAGATGTGTCGGTTAGAAGGATTAATAGGTGGTTATTGGAGTAGGGCCTGGGTGGGATTGTGGTCAGTGCCACAATTTCACCCAGTGACTCAATGGGCCAAATGGCCCCGTTCTGCATTTCCTAAAATTCTATGATTCACTCATCCTTGGTGTAGTGAAGTTCGGCCTTGGAATTGGGGACCTGAGCAATGCATAAAGGGTTGTCAGTCCTGCAATCCCCAGAAAGGATATTATGGGACCAAACAGGTTGTGGATGCGAAACTGGGCTTCCCAGTAGTTACAATCAGCAAGGTAAGCACAGGAGCTGAATGGAAGATCATCCACCCAAATGTTCCTATGGGTATAATTCCTCCTATCACACAGCCATGCCGGTGCCTTAACAGCCATAGGGTAAGCTGTTGCCTCCAAGTAGGCACCTGTTGGATGAAGATCACTGTGGCTTCCTTAGACCACTCAAAGCTTGAAGAAAGAGCAAAAAATACATTTCTGATGAAGTGGGGGTGGCAGGGAAGTGGGTAAAGATCGAATATTGTGTCTGGTTGCCCTGTGAAATGACAGCCTGCATTCTTCAAATTGCTAATCCAAATACTTACTCTTTTAGTCTCCCTGACACTGTGCGGCAATTTACCATGACCATTCAACCTAACCCGCACATCTTTGGATTATGGCAAGAGCCAAAGCATCCGGAGGACACCCACAGGGACACAAGGTGAACGTACAAATGCCACACAGACAGTGACCTGAGGCCGGACTAGGTCCCTGGCGCCTTAAGGCAGCAGTGCTAATCATTGTGTTACTGTGCTGCCCATTGCCGATCCGTGCAGCACTCCACTAGTCACAGCCTGCTAATTTGAAAGTACCCAGTTAACCCTACTCTCTTTTCCTGTCTGTTAACCAATCCCCCAACTGTGTTACTATATCACCCCAACTTCATCAGCCCTTATCTCTTGTCTCATATTAAATGTCATTTGGAAATCCAAGTATATTATATTCACTGGCTCTTTATCTACCCTATTAGTTACATCCTCAAAAACCTCTGAAAAGTCTGTCAAACAGGATTTTTCTTTTGTAAAACCATGTTAACCTATTATAATCAACCACATTTTTTGAAGTACATTGCAAGTCTTCCTTAGCAATAGATTCCAGCACTTTCCCACTGAATGGTGTCAGGCTAACTGACCTTGCTTTTCCTTCTTTTTGGATAGCAGTGTTACCTTTGAAAACTTCCAGTCTGCTATGGCTATTTCGGAATTTGGACATGTTAGAAAATAATAACTAGAACTTGTTATTATCTCCTTCAGTCATCAGCTTCTAGAAATGTGTCAGATTTCAGTCCTTTTAGGTTCTCTAATACTTTTTCCTTTACTAATATTAATTACCTTCATTTCCTCACTTTTATTAGCCCCGGTATATAGTTTGTATCTTCTACTGGATACAAAATATTTGTTCAATATTTGCCATTTCTTCATTCCCTATGATAATATCTCTTGTCTCTGCTTCTAAGGGACCAGCATTTATTTTAGAGACTCTCATCCTTTTGTACATTCTTGTACAGTCTGTATACATAATCCTGACCAGTTTACTCTCGTAAACTAGTTTTTTTTCTTTTCATCAACTTTTTGGTGGCCCTTTGTTGGTCTGTACAATCTAAAATATTTGGATTTCTAAAGCTATCTTTACCCAAATCTTTCACCCTTCTGCTAATTTAAAACCACTTTTCTCTACTGGGACCATAATTGCTGGTGCATTGTTATGTTTGTTACACTCGGTCCCTTCCTCTCACACCCTATTACCCATATTGCTGCCTTACACTATTGACCAGTCTTTCCTCTTTAGCTTTCTAAATCTCCCCTCAGGTAAACTTTCCCAAACCCCCAAACCACAATTTAATCAAAATTCACTGCAGCCGTAGTTATATAATTTACCAGCACACACTGATCCTGGCTCAATTCAGGTGAGAATGATCCCAAAAGTTGGTTCCTATGAGAGAGCAGCTCTGAATTGTCTCATGAATTGAAATCTAATTCTCTCAGACCAATCTTTGAAACATGCATTTAACTCTGCTCTTGATTAACATAGGCATGAAATGTTATTGGGGATAGGCAGAAATCAGGGGTTGAGATTACTATCACAGCACCCATAATATTACTGAATAGCAGAACAAGTTCAATGGGCCGAGTTATCTATTCCTGCTTCTAATTCACATGTCTGCATTTTATTTATCCTCTGCCAATTTGCTCATGGTTCAGCTTTGCTTTCTAATTTAGCTCATAGCTGCTCGTGTTCCTTCAGCAGAACCTCTTTCTTATTCCCACCAATGTTGTTGATAACCACATTGAATGGGAGAAAAACAATCAAGTTGTTGTGGTCCAAGTTTAGCCAGAAAAGAGGTGGACAATTCTTTTGCAAATTATTTTAGTAGGATGGATTTGATGTTTGAATTGAATGTTTATTCAAGTTTCATATATGAACAGCCTTCCAATTATGAAACTATTAAGACTACTTTAATTAAACATATGAGCTAATTCTAGAAGCCTATAGACTAAAAATTCTAAACCTGGAGGGTACACTGCATGGGTCTTGGACTGGCCAATGATCGAGCTGGCCAGCAAACCACAGGCTGATAGATCGGGGCCACTGCTCATATGCAGAGGCCTGGAACTGTCAGACTCTGGTGTGAATGGGCGCTGACCCCCCACCACCTCACCACCACCTCTGCATTGCACAGTGTGGGAGATTCAAGTCTGAACTCCCAATAAAAAACAATTGAGATTTACACAAGTTTTCCCACAATTTAGCACTTGGAACGTTTTTTGGAAGAATCACCCCAAAATCTTCAAAGTCAGAAGCTAATACAAGTGTTCAAAGAATCACTGAATACATTACATTTTAATGGTAAATTACAATTTACCAGCTAGCTTACCTCAATTTTCTCCCACACGTCACTATTATTCTGTTTCTGCTGAATATCTCGCTGTAGTTGCTGAATGAGAGATGATTTAGGATGAGCACTGTCCAAGGCATTCTTTGGCATTTTTGTGAACCAGTGGTGTGGGAATTGGGCTAAAATGTTGTGCTTAGCATCTATTTCAGCTACTGATGACTCATCGTCTGACTGGATGTTGCTGAGTGGACCTGACTCAATGCTATCATCCAAAGAGGAAGCTATATCACTGGAGGAAGCTGGAGATATTATTCCAGATGTGGGAAGGTATTTTTTGTTCTTCCGTTCATTATGAATTAATGGATCTGCTTCAGTCATAGAATTTGCTTCTGATAACTCCCAATCTTCAATATTCTTAACTGCTTCTGTTGGTGGTGGATGTGACAACATCTTTGTTAAATTCTCAAGCTTTAAAGCCAACACTTCAGTTTCCTTCAGGTGAGATGGAAGAGCCAGATATTCATTTGATCCAAACCAGATGTCACCTTTATCATTTTCAGTGGTTTGAGTTTGCCTTGAATTATTCTGTGTCTCTGGCTGTGGTTGTAGCAAAGATACTGTGGGGCTAAAAGCAGAAGAATCTGCCTGGGTCACATTTTGTGGAGGATTTAAAGGCAACTGTATAGATACTGATTCACATGAACCTTGTTTGACAGGTAACTGCTTTTTATACTCACTATCAGATTCCTGATTTTGATGTCTTGAGGATATATTTGTTGGTTCATTAGCATCCTTGCATTTTGCAGCCAAAGTGTGTGAATTAAATGAATGAGAACTATTATTATTCTCACCACTTGGTGATTTTATATGTGGAGGACAGCATTGATGTAAATTCTTAATTTTATGCATGGTATCTGGTTGCTTCTGATATGGGGGTGCCTCGGTAGGTGATAGGGAAATATCATTCTGCGTTTTTTGCACAGGAGAATTAGATTCTCTACAGTATTGCGAAGGGCTTCGTGGAGATTCTTGGTTAGATTGCCTAAGATCACATGACTTTCTAATAGCTGAAGATTTTATTTGATGTTGGTCACAGGTTTTATTCAGGCCGAAAGTTGTCTTTTGTAAATCACAATGAGAAGGAGAACTTGTGTATCCACTCTTTGTCTCACTTGTTTTGTTTAATTCATCATATGAGTGACTGACAGCAGCATTCGTGGAGCTTGGGTAGAATGAAGCCAAGTCCAGCCAAAGTCTGGACCTATCTGGATGGTCAGAAAGTGAAGGTGTGCTTCTGCTCATTTCCATTTTGTGCGAGAGAATTGAAGTTGAAACTCTGCAACAGCTAACATCCAAATCATCTTTAGAAATTTCATCTAAGTACAAAGCTCTTTTGGGTAAGGAGGGTTGTGTTGGAGACTCCTCATTGTAATTGAAGCAATCTTTTATTGGTCTTTTTGGTATGGAGTTTTCACAGTGGTTACTATTTGCACTACAGGAATGCACTTGGATTTGTCTCTTGGGCTCCAAATCATCAATATTAGTGTGAGAAAGTACCTTTGGTTTGGAACTCTTACTAATTCCTTTTTGGGTTCGTGTGCACTCTGCAGGAGAAGTCTGAGACAGGGTTGGATGGCTTGTTGATTTTGGTGACAACTTGGAGTCTGCTGTGTCTTTTTGACCCTGGATAAACATTTGCTGATCTGTAAGGGATAATTGACTTTCATCAGCTGTCTCCATTTCTTTGTGCCTGTAAGTGGAATGGTCATTTGCCACAGTAAGTAGTCCGACACTGCGAACCAATTCTGGAAAGCCTTTTTCAAGATCAGCAGAGCTCCAATGCCCAAAAGGTTTTGGTTTAGCCTTGGTGGCTGAATAGGAAGTCATGGTGGCCTCAGAGCCACAGGGCACGTCTTCACTTGGGCTGTAGTCAGACAGTTCAAAGGCAGTGATACCACAATCCAAAGAAAAATAATCTTGGGAACATTTAATGGTCAGCTGACCTGCATCATCAATTTCAGTCAATGAGTCCAAGCAGGTCTGAAGAAAGAAAACAAAAAAAAGCCCTTAATAAAATAAATGCACATTCTGAATTCTGTCACCATTCTACTGGGTCTTCTCAATGAATATTTGTGTTACATATAAAAAAGTAATGGATGGCAAAGCAACACAGAACTAAATACACAAAATATATAAAGGTGAAATTAAGGCATAATACCTGAAAACAATGGGGATTTCCAATGGAAATAATTTGGAATTTTATCAAACACAATTTTTGTAAAAGGATGAAGTTTAGATACACTCAAATTGAGAGCACAAAAACTTTCATGTTATCATATGTTATATCATGTTAATGACATTTTCAATTGTACAACTATTACAATTGAGGTTTATAAGTATTGGATAGGATTTTCTGGCCATATGTGGCTCAAAATCAGAAATTCCCAACCGAGGTCAACAGATCCCACTGAATTTTCTATTCCACCCACTAAGATTTCCTTGTTGGGCAAGAAGAGAAAATTCTGCCCATTATATTTTGTAAATAAATCTTTAAATTTCGGGACAAACAAAGGGAGTGATGTAACATATTTGAAGGTCTCCATGATGGTGAGCCTCAGTGATTTGATTACGAGAGGTCTAAATATTGTTTTATTGCTAATAAGGTATTTATGCTTGGAGACAATGTTAGCAGATTCTGAGATTACAGTGCTTAGATTCTGAGATTTTCAAAGTCTATGAGAAGAGCTGCATCTATCAGGTTGCAAACTATGTGCCATAAACTGTCCTTTTACTTCTAAGATGAAAGAGAGTTGGGATCATGAATAGCTAATCAGATGTTTATCTGTAAGTGAGGTTAATGTGTTTCCATGTTTCACGTTTCCATGGGTAAGAGAGAAAAGAAGCCATTTTTGAGTTTAGGGCAGGATTTTACATTCCCCTGCTGTGGGTTGTGGAAGAGCTTGTAAAATTCAGCAGCTGGCTTTACCACCACCTACTCTGATCTGAAATTTTACAGGAGGTAATGTAGTCGTCAGATGGTTCACCTGCCCATGGCCCTATTGAGGCCCTTAAGTGGCCACTTAATTTTACATGCTGCACAGGGAGGGGCAAGCCATGTAGGAAGCCTGGAAGCATTTGCTCTGTAGACTGGCATCAAGCAAATGGGCGGAGAAACCCCTTTTCAGATACTCTGGGGTCATTACAAGCACCGCTGACAAAGGTCATATATCTCCCTTTACCCTCACATTTAGTTGTTCAAACCAGGCCCCACACCAACTTCACCACTTTCCAAGTCATGGAAATGTCTGTCTGGACCCAGAGATTCCCTGGACATAGATCTGAATGTGGGCTCATCTTTGTCACTCCTCTTGGTGCTACTGGGAAAACAGAGCAACTGGCCATTTGATTGGCAAACAGCTCTCTAAGACAGGACTTTTCTCCAAGATAGGTAGCAGAGGTCTCGCCATTAAGCAAATGATGCTGGCCCCAGCATTAACTCAATGTGGAGAAGCTGTCAGGGACCCATCCTGAAAGTAGGAGATCTGCCTTGAATGGTCGAAGGAAGAATAGTCATTGGAACAGTGAAAGGGTTAATAATCATGCAAGTTTAAAGATCACAAGAGCTGCTCTCAGAAAAAAAAGGGCATTTATGAAACTCTTCACAATAAGCACTAGAGCTTTGACTCTGAGAGAATTCATTAAATCAGACTCTAGAACTGGAAAAAGGGAGTGATATCTGCATAGACACTAACTGGGACAATGAAAATTTGTAACAATGATGGATTAGATCAGCTAACACAATTAAGTCTTCACACACATAGAACATAGAACATACTATAATTAAGCAACTGTGGGGTGATTGTGATTAGTTTTAATACCAATATCTTATGAATGATGTAACATTAATTAATAACTCTGAGTGGATAGAGATAAATCCTGTACCTTGATTGGTATATGCTAATTACTTGTAATCGAATTTGAAACTATAACTTACATGCATTCCTGAATTCACTGACCTGTGACTTTCTTGGGATCCGAGCTATAGCTTGTATTAAAACAGTTGTTTAAGAGAACTCTGTAACTTGCTCTGGTTACTTGAAAGGTAAAGTTGTGATCAATTTAAAGGCTGACATCAAAGCCCACCACAAACAGGCTTTACTACTCCAGTGGATTTAAATAATTGCCTTTATAGTGCCTGAACAGGCTCACTCAGAGTTACTACTCAGTGAAATGGGAATACTGGAACCCATGGGAAGCTGGAAGCAACCATGGATTGTTTGCTGAATGGACCGCAATGAGTGAGTGATATACATAAAAGGAGAAAGTGTCTCTCCAGAGTTTAAAGTATAAGTTGCTTACAAGAAGAAAATAAGATTTAGTCAATAGTGCTTTCAGCCATTTGTTATAGTGGAAGAAATCTTGTGTCATCCTTTTCAAGTATTAACTGAAAATTCGAATTGCTCTTTAAGTTTTGTCGATCTCTGTACAATTCATAACAAAACTAGGGGCTTTATATGGAATTTCAAATCCACAAGCTGAGACAGGAACTCTGGGATTTGCCAAAGTTTAAACAAAAAGATTTCACAGTGACTTCTGCTGAATTTACTGAAGAGTTACAAATGATTATGTTTAGTGTTAAAATATCCTCAAAAGACAGGATTTACCTTTGAATGTCTTTGCAACAAACTATGAAGGTTAATTTAAAGGTGGTGGCAGAAATGTTAGAAATAGGTTTGAAAGTAAGTGCTATAGAGTTAGAAATAGTTGGGGTATTAGCGCAACATTTGAAAGTTGAGGAAGAAATAAGTAGCCCATTTTAGTCGATTTTAACTCAAACAACTTAAATTGGAAACAAATAAAGGCAAAACTGTAGTTCTTAACTATAGTTCTAAAGTTCTTAACTACAGTTCTAAACACTGTTCTGAAGAAGATCATATTTAAACTTGAAACACTGGGGGTAATTCTCCCAAAAGTGTTGAATTTGCGGGAAAACTGTCTAAATACTGACTGTTCTGATAGTTCAGCTTCTCACCTGAATCTCCCCTTAGTGATAGTGAAAGATTTTGATTACATGATCAGGAAGCAGCAGGCAGGTTTGACAATGAGTCAACTTTAATTCCTGGTTTTAATTTGGCAAGAAATATTTCTCTACTGTATAAATTCAGTGAGGCAGGAGTTGGAATATATTTTGTTTCATTTGAGAAAATTGCTATGAAGTTACAATGGCCACCAGAAATTTGGACAATTGTATTACAAAAGCATTGAAAATGTATTCAACCTTTTTGGATTGAGATGCAGGTAAAACTATTGTAATTCATGCATAAGTTAGTTCCAGAAATTTATCAAAAAAATGAAGAAACATGAGGCTGAGACAAAATTAGACTTCTGTGGAATTTCCTGGAGATGATGTTTAATCTATGGTATAGGTCAATAAAGTTTAATAGAATTTTGAAAATCTTTGAAAGCAGTTGTTAATAGAGGAATTAGAAACAGCATTCCTTTCGGAGATGGAAGATAGTGAAGTTTCTAATATAAGAGATGCATCTGTTTTAGCAGAAAGCTGAGTTATCTCATAAGCACATAGGTGGCAGCAAATCTTTGCTTGCAAACTTAAAACAAAGTGGAGAAATAAACCAGTTGATAAAGAACAGGACATTAATTACATTGAGAGGGACAGCAGAAATGAAAAGACGGAGAAAACAAGGAGTACTGAAAGAGATACTTATGTGAGAGAAAAATGATCAAAAGAGACCAACATATTATTTTTGCTATGAAAGGGAACATGTGAAAGCTGATTGCTTGAGGTTGAAAGTATAAGGGAAGGATTCAATTAGTTGCTGCTTTATAGCATCATTTATCAATTATGATGCAGTCCCTAGCCTCTCGTCTGTTTCACCTCTCTCCAAGTGCTCCAGAAACAGCTCCCATACTTCAAAAAATGTATCGGGTTTGTTATTTATGCTGTAATAGATCCTTTCCATGTGCAATGTACATATCAATTCCATTAGCCATGAATTAAAGAATAATTTTGTTACTGTCTTCTATACTTTCAAAATAACTTTTTTTGCCTCCACCATCCCAAATGATATAATAAGTCACTTCAATTCAGTTTTATTCATCAGAGCACCAGAACATCCCAATACAGTGATCTCAGGGTTATGGGGAAAATCACATTCATATATATCAGAATATCATGTGAAAATATCTGACCAAAATCTATAAGGTTTTGGACATGTCCATAAAAGATACATCGAGGTGCTCTTCCAGATTTGCATTTATTACATATGGGATAGAACAAAGAAAATTACAGCACAGGAACAGGCCCTTTGGTGCTCCAAGTATGCACTGACCATGCTGCCCAACTTAACCAAAACTTCCTATGCTTCCAGGGGCCTTATGCCTCTATTCCCATCTCATTCATGCACTTGTCAAGATGCCTCTTAGAAGTCACTACTGTATCTGCTTCCACTGCCTCCCCTGGCAATGAGTTTCAGGCACCCACCATTCTCTGTATAAAACATCGACCTCGTACATCTCTTTTAAAACTTGCCCTTCGCACCTTAAACCCCCTAGTAACTGACTCTTCCACCCTGGGAGAAAGCTTCTGATTATCCACTCTGTCCATGCCTCTTATAATCTTGTAGAATTCTATCCCCTCAATCTCCGTCATTGCAGTGAGAACAAACTGATTTTCTCCAACCTCTCCTCATAGCTAATGCCCTCCATACCAGGCAACATCCTGGTAAATCTTTTTTGTACCCTCTCCAAAGTTTCCACATCTTTTTGGTAGTGTAGCGACCAGAATTGAACACTATATTCCAAGTGCGGCCTAATTAACATTCTATAAAGCTGCAACATGACTTGCCAATTTTTAAACTCAATACCCTGGCCAATGAAGGCAAGCATGCTGTATGCCTTCTTGACTATCTTCCACTCTTAGTGACCTGTGTACCTGTACACCCAGATCCCTTTGCCTATCAATACTCCTAAGGGTTCTGCCATTTACTATATATTTCCTATCTGTATTAGACCTTCCAAAATGCTTTTAGCTTTTATTGGTAGGGGGATTGAATTTAGGAGCCGCAGCATCATGTTGCAGCTGTACAAAACTCTAGTGCGGCCGCACTTGGAGTATTGTGTGCAGTTCTGGTCGCCACATTATAAGAAAGATGTGGAGGCATTGGAGAGGGTACAGAGGAGGTTTACTAGGATGTTGCCTGGTATGGAGGGCAGGTCCTATGAAGAGAGGTTGAGGGATTTGAGGTTGTTTTCGTTAGAAAGGAGGCGGCTAAGGGGGGATCTTATTGAAACATATAAGATAATTAGAGGTTTGGATAGGGTGGACAGTGATAGCCTTTTTCCTAGGATGGAGAAAGCTAGCACGAGGGGACACAACTTTAAATTAAGGGGTATGAGTTATAGGACGGATATCAGAGGTAGGTTCTTTACTCAAAGAGTGATTAGGGAGTGGAATGCCCTGCCTGCAGCTGTTGTAGATGCGCCAAGTTTGGTGGCGTTTAAGAGGTTAGTTGATAAGTATATGGATGAGAAGGGAATGGTTTAGTTAGGAGGGGCATTGCTTTTTATTTTGGTCGGCACAACATCGAAGGCCGAAGGGCCTGTTCTGTGCTGTATTGTTCTATGTTCTATGTTCTAAAATGCAATACTTCACATTTGTCCAGATTAAGCCCCATCTGTCATCACTCCACCCAAATCTCCAACTGATCAATATCCTGCTGTGTCCTCTGATGGTCCTCATCGCTACCCACAAATCCACCAACCTTTGTGTTATCCGCAAACTTACTAATTAATCCAGTTACATTTTCCTCCAAATCATTTTATATATTACAAACAGCAAAGATCCCGGCACTTTTCCCTGAGGAACACCACTTGTCACAGCTCTACATTCAGAAATGTACCCTTCCACTGCTACCCTCTGTCTTCTTTGACCAAGCCAGTTTTGTATCCACCGTGCCAGTTCACCTCTGATCCCATGCAATTTCACATTCTGCACCAGTCTACCATGAGGGACCTTTTCAAAGGCCTTACTGAAGTCCATGCAGACAACATCAACTGCCCTACTGACATCAATCATCTTTGTCACTTCCTCGAAAAATTCAATCAAGTTTGTGAGACATTATCTCTCCTTCACAAAACCATGTTGTCTCTCACTAATGTTATTCATTTCCAAGTAGGAATAAATCCTGTCTTGAAGAATCCTCCCCAGTAATTTCCCTAACACTTATGTAAGGCTCACTGGCCTGTAATTACCTGGATTATTTTTGCTACCCTTCTTAAATAAAGGAACAATGTTGACTACTCAACAGTCTTTTGGGACTTCCCCTGGAGCCAGTGAGGATACAAAGATTTCTCTCAAGGCCCCAGCAATTTCCTCCCTTGCCTCTCAAGACTGCATAATAAATTATGCAGAGCTTTGTTTTTGAATAATGGAATCTGTGCATTACTTTATATTAAATTAGTTGATATTCTTCTTAATGCCTCTATGTACCCTTATCTGAGCTCTGCAATTTCATTTCCTCACTCCGTATATTTCTAAGTTAGTTCGTGGAATCATTTCATTTGATTGGAAAATAATACAACAAACCAAGAAATCAATTTCTTGGACCCAGGTGAGCTCAGCGGAAATCTATGCATTTCCAAACCTGTTGGGAGAGTTTCAAAGTTTTTAGAGGTGCATGATAGAAGGTATTCTTTCCAGATGTATCATAGTTTAGTAAGGTTCCTACTCTGACCAAAACCACAAGAAACTACAAAGAGTTGTGAACGTAGCCCAATCCATCATGCAAACCAGCCTCCCATCCATCAACTCCGTCTACACTTCCCACTGCCTCAGAAAAGCTGCCGGAATAATCAAGGACCATAAGCATCCCAAGCACTCACTTTCACCTTCTTCTGCTGGGGAAAAAGATACGAAAGTCTGAGATCACATACCAATTGCAATTTCTTTCCTACTTCCATCAGACTTTTAAATGAATCTACCTTATGTTAAGCTGATCTTTCTCTATACCCTGGCTATAACTGTAACACTCTACTCTGTGCCCTCTCCTTTCCTCCTCCCCTGTATATTCTATGAACAGTATGCTTTGTCTATATAATGCAAGAAACAATACTTTTTACTATACTCCAATACATGTGACAATAATAAATAAAATCAAAAGTGATAGACATGATTTTCTTATTTGCAAATATCAGAAAAAATCTGTTGAAAGTAAATCAAACTTATATTTTAATTATTCCAATGAGACAAAGTGAAGTTTCTAACTGTAATTATGCCTTTATCTCTCCACATTGTAAACACCACATCTGATTGGAAAAAAGGCATGGTTATAACTTATTAGATTATGAATACAGCTGTTCGATAAGTTACATAAATTTTTGTCTGTTTCCACATTTCCAAGTTATTATCTGTTATTACACTAGGCAATTTCATTGTGGAAAATAGAAGTACTGGAACAGAAATGGCCCCTCATTGTCTTAACTAATTAATGCCACCTAATTAAGTGTGCAGTGAAATAAATGAGATCTTTTTTAAAAAAACAAAGATTTGTATGGATACTCAGATCCAGGACAATCAATCATGTGTGCTGAATCTAATTGCTAACTATGAAGGAATTTATTTGTAGTTGAGCAAAATCTCAAGTTTCTGCCCTTTCATTGAATGCTTCTCAGGTTTTCTTCAAATGTTTGATGTAAATTGTTTCCAATCACTTCCCTGATTTAAGACTTGGCAAATAACAGTGATGAAAGTGGAGAAACATATTCTAGATTTGCACTGCAGTATTAAAAATTGTGGTAGTTCACATCTCTTACTTTTGCTTTTTTTATGTTTATTTAAGATAACCAAGAAGAATAGATTAGTATTTTCTTCATGGTTTTAAATTCTAAGTTCTGTTACCATGTTCAAAAAATAAATAAGGCTAAGTTAATCCAATCCTTATGCATTATATAGCTGAAACAGTGTATTAAAGGAATATATTAAAGGAATGGGTTTGGTCAATTCATTAGCTTGATATCAGTAAGTGGACACACACTTTTTCATGCGTGAGTGAAAAAGTCATCACTATATCACCACTTAGAGAAGGGTGCATCAGAGACATCCAACAAGGCTCCTGAAAAGGTGGTCCTATTTTACTAAACTAGTTGCAGTCTTTTGAAAGAAGTCATAGAGATAGAAGAATGTGCAGGTGTAGGGCATGATATTAACAGCTTGCTGTGCCTGTCAATCAGGGTGATGACCCAGAAACACAGCGTGAGAGGATGGCTTCGCTCCTAGAAAAGGTGCAAAACTCATTAGTATCAGAATGCTGGATCGCCATATCATTAGCAAGTCAGGCATGGCTGCTCCCCATCCCACCCAGCCCCTACCTCAGATGCTTCCCACAACCCCAATGCAACAGCATACTGATACAAACCACTACTGGTTGCCATTGATGAAGAGGTGCTAACTGTGCAAAATGACAGATCATGCATCGAATCAATTTTAGAGATTGTTTGAGACCATGATCTATCTACTCTTGCATGTTTACATCTGCGACAGTGCCCTACCCAGCAAGGTAGGCTGTGCCACAAGCGACTGGAAGCATCCCAGCAACCTTTATCAGATGTAGCATAGACACCAGCCAGATGGAGCCCAATTACTACTTCTCTGGGTGAACTGATTCTAAGGATTAAAGTGAAGATTAGAAAATCTTGACCTCAACTATAGCTTTGGGGAGCTTGAAGCACAATAGGGGCTGGTGGCAGAAATGCAAAAAAATCCAGTTATGTGGCATTTCAAAATTTTCCCTAAAATGTAAAAATTGAAAATGGAGGTGGGGAGACATTTAGCAAGCATTGCTTAGTTGCTGTTGCATGGCTGATTGATAAATTGTTTTGAGTTGCTTGAGATAGACTTTAAGTTTCCAGGTGGTAATTTTCACCTTCCCCACTTGAGCTATTGATGAGTGGAGCAGATCCACCAGTTGGTAGAATTCATCTGATTTTCAGCGCACTAAAATAAACAAAGGTGAAAATCACCAAAGTGTTTTTTGTTTTAAGTTGAAATGTAAATTTATGCAAGGAAAAGAATTATTATTTAAAGATAGACTATTTTCTTGAAGAGAGCATCTAAACGGATAAATATAATTTCCAACCCAGTGCCATGACAAATAAGTGCTACAATGACATTTACATGATGAATTGACTTGTTATGATGAGGATTAAGTCACCACATCTGTTGAACATTTTTTTTAGTTGATTAATAGCAAACCTTTCTGACTAGCTCTGTCTCAAATATAGCAATACCCTTTGATTCCAAATAAAATCCAATACTATCCACAATAAAACTGTATGTTAAATCAACTCTAAAGAGGATTAAGAAGCTGAAATTTCCTCCTCTGTAAAAACTTCAATCAACTTAAAACTGAGTGAGGAATAAAAGCTTGCAATTTCTTACCTCTTTTCTGTCCTCACTAAAAGCCTGAAGAATGTCAGTCTGCCTGGTGTAATTTCCGTTTGAATCCTGAAGACCCTGTAAGATTCTTTCACGAAGCACAAGAACTGATACACGTAGCTGGTGCCACAGAAGTTGAACTGTATGGATGTCCACTAGGATATTGACTGAGTAGGAGAGAAGCTTCAGTGAAATTTCAGTCTCTAACAGGGCGTGGATCAGCTCCACATGATCTGAAATATCTTCACATATATCCTGCAGGGAAAGAAGGAAGATAACTTACAGAATCAATCACATCACCAATAGTGGGACCCTAATTATTTTCTCATACACCTTTCTCTTTTAGATACATTTGTGTGATTACAGGAGGAAAAGATTGTCATAAATCTTTTGGAAATTTGTAGCTAGACAGGGTGCAGAGGATTTTACATTTCTGCAGTGCCTTTGCCAGCAGTTGTTTGAATCTTGTACAATTAATTACTGCTGCAGTTGTAATTTTGCATTTTTCCTGGATCGCCTAATCAGTCGGAATTTTGACCTTTTTTGTCCTTGTAAATATTTTCCATTGTTTTAACATGTCAATTGGTTTTGCATGATGCTTACATAATAGTGTTTGTTCACTACAGTGTTTGTTCCTGGGTCAGCTTCTTAGAATTTTAAAAAATTAAATTTAAGGAAATAAAAGAAATTAAATTATTTTTAGAATTTGTATTTCAGGGTTAACAAAATGGAGAACCAATTTTCTGTGTATGCATGAAAGGCTATGGATAGAGATTTCCTGTAAATACTATATTAGAGTTTATTAGCATTGTTTCAGTTGTGATATTATTTAAAGAAAACTTTTTTTGCTGGAAGCACATGCAGATGATAATATGAACCACTTCACTGGTAAACTTGGTTTACAAAAACTGATAGAATTATTGACCTTTAGGTAGTAAAGATACATGAAAATCTAAGTGCATCCAGGTGTACTGATTAAACAAGATTGATCAAATTTTCACAATTAGAACATAGAACATAGAACATTACAGCACAGAACAGGCCCTTCGGCCTTCGATGTTGCGCCGACCAATTATGAAAAAAACAATGACCCTCCAAACTAAACCATTCCCTTCTCTTCCATAAACTTATCAACTAACCTCTTAAACGCCACCAAACTTGGCGCATCTACAACTGCCGCAGGCAGGGCATTCCACTCCCTAACCACCCTTTGGGTAAAGAACCTAACTCTGATATCCGTCCTATAACTATCACCCCTTAATTTAAAGCTGTGTCCCCTCGTGCTAGCTTTCTCCATCCTAGGAAAAAGGCTATCACTGTCCACCCTTTCTAAACCTCTAATCATCTTATATGTTTCAATAAGGTCTCCTCTTAGCCGCCTTCTTTCTAACGAAAACAACCTCAAATCCCTCAGCCTCTCTTCATAAGACCTGCCCTCCAGACCAGGCAACATCCTGGTAAACCTCCTCTGTACCCTCTCCAATGCCTCCACATCTTTCTTATAATGTGGGACCAGAACTGCACACAATACTCCAAGTGCGGCCGCACTAGAGTTTTGTACAGTTGCAACATGACGTTGCGGCTCCGAAATTCAATCCCCCTACCAATAAAAGGTAAGACTCCGTATGCCTTCTTAACAACCTTATCTACTTGACTGCCTACTTTCAGGGATCTATGCACAAATACACCAAGATCCCTCTGTTCATCAACACTATTAAGAATCCTACCATTAGCCCTATACTCTACACATTTATTATTCCTACTTTTTATTATTTGTAATTTATTATTACACAAGAACATAAATTATAACCAATTTGATTGTTATTAAATGAAAAATGGTGAACACTGAGATCACTGGACAGGAAGATATCATTGATACAATAACATATTAACAAATTAAGCAGCTTACTTACACTTCATTTATTTATTTTATTTATTAGCGTCACAAGTAGGCTTACATTAACACTCCAATGAAGTTACTGTGAAAATTCCCTAATCGTCACACTCTAGCACCGGTTCAGGCACATTGGGGGAGAATTTACCATAGCCAATGCACCTAATCAGCACGTCTTTCAGAACTGTGAGAAGAAAACACAGCACCAGGAGGAAACCCACACAGAAAGAGTGAAAGTGCAAACTTTGCACAGATAGTGACCTGGTGATTTGAGACAGCACTGTTAGGCAGCCGTGCTAACCACTGTGCCACCATGCTGCTCTCGCTCAGATTCATTTGTAAAATGCATTTTCCACCCTTTTTATCAGACTTCCATGTTGAAGCATAGCATTAGCATATTTTCACCACAATTGAAGAATTTAATGTAACTCCTCGAAACAACAACAATCTTCTTGAAGGTAAGATCTAGTGCAATCCATTTCCATGCAACCTTAAATTTAAATCCTTCCACTGATGACACAAAAATTTTTCTCCCTTGATGTCCCATTATTTAAGCAAAGTTACAAATAACTTCGTAAATTCAAACTTAAATTCTATATCCAAATTATCACATCTTACAGGAACATAAGAATGGAAAAAGCTATTTTTCTTCAAACAATTTCTTCAACCCAACCTTCCCTCTTCCAGCTACAATCCTGACTATAGTTCAATGATTCCTAATAACTATGATCTGTCTTCAGCAGGAAACTTAGATAGCTAACTCCACATTCCAACACTCTCAGGTTTCCCTTTGCAAAAATATATTTTATCCATAAAACGTCTAAAAGAATACTACAAATTGGTCTTTACAGAAAGTATTCAAATTCTCTATACAGATCATGATGCATTCTGAGTTGCTTCATACAATTGTGAGTCATGTCCTATCTACTGTATGCGTTCATACAGCTGGACAGACTCAACATAGGGTCCATCCATCGGTGTACCAAGGCTAACAGACCTTAGAGAGCAACCTTTGTCCATTGTCCCTCTACGATGGCTGCTCCAAACTTTAACACATCCCTCATCACATAGTCCCGGAATGTGCCAGTCTGTAACACCAGTCATGGACATTAATTTGCACTGGGTGGCCAATAAATTTCAGACAGACCTAAGAGCATCTTTCACCGAGGTGATGATCCTTCTCCTGCAGTTCATAGTTGACACGGTGTGCATTCCTGGAACAGCCCTTAGAGCTGTGTCATCGAACTGCTCAGGATGAACTTCAAAAAACTACTACATCTCTTCCCACGCTCTCTTTGCAAAGTCACATTCCAGAGGAGGTAAACAACAGTCTCTTCCACACTGCAGCCACTTTGAGAGTGATGTGCAGAGGAAATGAGACTCCGGACACGTAGGAAGGATCAGATCAGTAGAGCCTTTCTCACCACCAGCCAAGATATGTTCTTGGTGCTTGTTTGAATGTTCTGGCAATGAGGTATTTTAATAAATGACTTTGACAGTCTTCTCAGGAAACTATCTGACAGGATCGACCATCTCCTTTTCTTATAGGGTTTCTCTGCAGGCCACTGCCTGATGGAATTGTGGTCAAATGTGAATTTCTGCATAAACTGTTCCAGGAGGATAGGTGTTGCCACATAGTCCAACTCTGAATGGAGCATTCTGTGGCAATGTGGCATAACTGTGGGGAAAGAGTTTGCGGGAACATTAACACTTAGTGACACTTGCCTGCATACTGAGAGTCTAGGCACAGCTTGATGCAGCCATAAATGCAAGTGGCCAACAATATGAGCGCAATATTGTTTATGGTTTCTCTCCCTGAAGTTTGTACATCATGTCTTTTGTGAACATGATCCACTTTTGATCTCTATATAAAGTGGAAGATAGCTTGAGTGATCACCTCAGTGCAGGAGTAAGCAATGGGCCAATCCTGCCACCCATTGAGAATGTCTCAAGCCTGATGAGCAGATTCTTTGCCACAACGGAGAGGGAGGTTCATTCCCACATGCCACGTTTTTGCTTTTTCCATAGTGACTCACTCCTTCCAGTTTCTAGCAAGTACCCTGGTTCGTCCAAACCACATGACCAGAACCTTCAGTCAATCTGATTTGACAGTGTAGGTAACAAAGACTTGGTTATCCAGTTCCCAAACAAAATAAGAACATAAGAACTAGGAGCAGGAGTCGGCCATCTGGCCTCCCGAGCCTGCTCCGCCACTCGATCAGATCATGGCTGATCTTTTTGTGAACTCAGTTCCACATACCCATCTGCTCACCGTAATCCTTAATTCAAAGAACAAAGAACAAAACAGCACGGGAAACAGGCCCTTCGGCCCAATGAGCCCGTGCCACCTCCCCGATATTCCCACCTCTACCCGTGATCCCTGTCTATGTTTATAGATGTATGCATTGGAACCAAATTTGAGACAATTTAGGGAGAATTTGTTCTGCCAATCAGCCTAAGAGCACATCTTTGGGATGTGGGAGGAAACCGGAGGACCTGCAGAAAACCCACGCAAGAATGGGGAGAATGTGCAAACTCCCACAGACACAGGCCCAAATCCATGTATCTGCACAGCACAGCGATAGTCACTGAGCTGTCGTGTTGCCCATCAAATGGTCCAGGTCAAGCGTACACTAACGACGTGAAGCACTAGGATACTCTTGAAAAAAATCCAAGAGCAGCCCTCTCACAACCCATCGCATATATGCCCCTTGTTAGACAACAAGGTGAACCAAAGCACCTGTAGGACAAGGTGGACCAAAGCACCTGTAGGGGTCAAACATTTTATCTTTCTTTGCCTTAAAAACATTCAATGAGGTAGTGTCAACTGCTTCACTGGGCAGGGAATTCCACAAGTTCACAACTCTTTGTGTGAAGAAGTTCCTCCACACTCAGTCCTAAATCTGCTTCCTCTTATTTTGAGGCTATGCCCCCTAATTCTGGTTTCATCTACCAGTGAAAACAACTTCCCTGTTTCTGAATTATCTGTTCCCTTCATAATCTTCTTTTGTCAGGTCTCCCTTTATTCTGCTGAATTCCAATGAATATAGCCCCTGTCCACTCAGTCTCTGCACCCATTCCAATGCCAGTATATCGTTTCTCAAGTAAGAAGACCAAAACTGTACGCAATATTCTAGGTGTGGCCTCACCAGCACCTTATACAGCTACAACATGATCTCACTGTTTTTAAACTCCATTCCTCTAGCAATGAAGGAAAAAATTCCATTTGCCTTCTTAATTACCTGCTGCATCTGCAAATCAACTTCTTGAGATTTCTGCACAAGGACACTCAGGTCCCTCTGCACAGCAGCATGCTGCAATTTTTTACCATTTAAATAACAGTCCATTTTGCTGTTATTTCTATCAAAATGGATGACCTCACCTTTACCAATATTGTATTTCATCTGCCAGACCCTCACCCACTCACTTAGATTATCTATATCATTTGCAGATTTACATCTTCTCGCACTTTGCTCTGCCACCCATCTTAGTGTCATCTACGAATTTTGATACACTGCAATTCCAAATCATCTATGTAAATCACGGCTGATTATCTTTTTTTCTACTGTTCTTCCTTATCACTAGTACATACTTTTGCTGAGCACTGTGAAAGATTGCTTTGAAAGTTCTCCATTGTTTCTCAATTGTCCCACTACAAAGTTTTTGCTCCCAGTCTACCTTAGCCAACTTCTCCCTCATCCCTTTATAGTCTGTTTTGTTTCAGCACAAGACTCGGGTATTGGATTTTAACTTTTCACACTCCATCTGTATTTTAAATTCAACCATACTGTGATCTCTTTTTCCAAGAGGATCCTTAACTGTAAGATCATTAATTATTTCTGTTTCATTTTCTCTTTAGAGCGGAGGAGGATGAGAGGCAACTTAATAGAGGTTTATAAGATGTGGTTGGTGCAGAGATTGATAGAGTGGACGTACAGAGACTATTTCCTCAGGAGGATGTAGCTGTTACTAGGGAGCATAACTATAAGTTTCATGATAGGACATATAGGAGGGATGTCCGAGGTGGATTCTTTACGCAGAGAGTGGTTGGGGTGTAGAATAGACTGCCTGCTGTGATACTGGAATCAGACACTTTAGGAACTTTCAAGCAGTTAGTGGATTGGCACGTGGAGCACTCCAGAATTATAGGAAGGGGATAGCTTGATCTTGGGTTTGGACATGGCTCAGCATAACATTGAGGGCCGAAGGGCCTGTACTGTGCTGTAATGTTCTATGTTTCTATGGTTCATTACATAAGACTAGATCTAGGATAGCTTGCTTCCTTGTCAGTTCCATTACATACTGTTCAGGGAAGCTATCCCAGACACATTCAATGAACTCCTCCTCTAGGCTGCCTTGACCAACCTGGTTTGACCAATTGATGTGTAGATTAAAATTCCCCATGATAATTGCTGTATGGCCTTGATCTTGCTATGATATATCTTGGTTCCCGAGGCCAGTTCAAATTGGTCACAGACACTCATCAGTCTGCACACCAACAATGGATCTGAGCAGAAGACAATGACATTATCCGTGGCATGGTGGCATAGTGGTTAGCACTGCTGCCTCACAGTGCAGGGACACAGGTTCAATTTCTGGTTTGGGTCACTGTGTGGAGTTTGTACATTCACCTCATGTCTGTGTGGGTTTCCTCCAGGTGTTCCAGTTTCCTTCCACATTCCAAAGATGTGCAGTTAGGTTGATTGGCCATGCTAAATTGTCCGTTCGTGTTCAGGGGGTTAGTAGGGTAGATAAGTAGGGGCATGGGATACAGTCTGGGTGGAATTGTGGTCCGTGCAGACTTGATAGGTCGAATGGCCTCCTTCTGCACTGTTGGGATTTTATGATTGTCCATGTACAGAAAAGCTTTAATCTGAATATCTCTACTGTGTGGGATTGTCACTGTTTATAGGGATTCTATGCAGAAGGAGGCCATTCGGCCCATCAAGTCTGCACCAACCACAATCTCACCTAGGCCCTATTCCTGCAACTCCAAATATTCACCCTGGTAATGCCTTAACTGTAGGGTCAATTTAGCATGGCCAATCAACCTAACCTGCACATCATTGGACTGTGGGAGGAAACCACAGCATCTGGAGGAAACCAATGCAGACATGGGGAGAATGTGCAAACTCCCCACAGACAGTAACCTAAGGCCAGAATTTAACATTGGTCCCTGGCATTGTAAGGCAGCAGTGCTAACCACTGTGCCCAAACCTTTCTTGGTAGTCTCAGCAAAGAATTCAATACAATACATGAACAGGATGGGACCAACAGGGCAGCATTGCCTGACTCCAGATTTGATTGAAAATCTTTCCGATTGCCACCCATTGATTAAAACTGCGCTACTGATGCTTGTGAGAGCAGTTGGATCTAATCGTGGATTCCCTCGCCAAATCCAATTTTGAAGAGCACATTCTTTGTGTATGTGTGTGATATCCTGCCAAAAGCCATGTGTCTCCTGGCCCAGGCTGATGAGGTGGGTGTCCACACCCCCACTCACCCACCTACACCCCCCCCTCCACTCTCTTCCCCCATAACATTAAGTAGCATGAAGCAATCAGAGATCTTCCTGCTGAGAATAGTGCAGCTCAAGTCAGGGTGAATCACTAACAATGATCCAACTGGACAGAATTTACAATCCACATTTGTGAAGTGAGTCAAAAGTGAAATGGGACATCAATTCCCACTTTTCTCCCTTTCCTTCTTCCTGAAATCTTCCTTCATGAATTCTGACATGCTGCCAGCCAGAAGCACACTTCCATACACTTCTTGCAGGCCTGGACTGCTCCAGTCCCACACATCCAAATACAACTCAGCCAAAAAACCAGCTCTCCCTGCACTTTTTCCTTTTCTTGAAGAACTCAAGGACCTTAGTCAGTTCATCCAGAGTTAACAGTTTGTCCAAATTCTCCTGTGTAATGCCATCCAAGATCTCTGTGATAGAGGACAAGAAGGGCTGGGAGGCTATGCTGCCTCTGAGTTTCACCTCATATAATCCAGGATAAAAGGATTTGCTGAAATTAAAAATAGCAGACTGATGATTTTCCTGAGCCATCCTTCAGGCTGTGGATCCAGAGTTCTTGTTGTGCAAGCACTTCTCATCCTACTCATCCAGTTTAAAAATAAATTGCTTGAAAACAATCTTACGCAACATTAGAAATCATTGAAATTCTAAGTGTTACAGGGTCAAGAATCACTTTAAATGGCTGAGTGAGAAATAGCTGGTAGAGTGGTCTGAAGACAGAAAACACAGAGGGGAGAATGTGTATCCTAATTTCTCGGTAATCTGAATGCTGCAGCACTGCAGCAGCAATGTTCTTTCTCAGCTATATAAAACACATTAGGCCACATCTGGAGTACTGCATACAGTTCTGTTCACCACTCTACATAAGGACGTGAAAGATCTGGACAGAATGCAAAGAAGGTTCACCAGAATGTTGCCAGGTCTTTGGGGTGTTGAGGAGAGGTTGAATAAACTAGGATTGTTTTCACTGAAAAGATGGAGGCTGAGGGTAGACCTGAGGGTGGATAGTCAAACGCTTTTTCCTAGGATAGAATTGTCAATTGCAAGGGGACACAGGTTCAAAGTGAGAGGGGGAAAGTTTAAGGGAGATGTGCAGGGGAAGTTTTTTAAACAAAGAGTGATATATGCCTGGAACACGCTGCCAGAGGAGATGGTGGAAGCAGGCATATTAGCAACATTTAAGGGGCATCTGGATCGTTGATGAATAGAGAGAAAATAGAGCGATATGGACTAAGTAAGGACAGAAGGTTTTTTTTAGTTCAGTTAGGGCAGCGTGATCGGCACAGACTTGGTGGACCTACGGGGCTGTTCATGTTCTTTGTTCGGGCAGGCTCTGGACTGGAAGATAATTTTGGCTCCCTCTGAGGCAAAAAGAAAGGTTTGTTCTCTCTTCATCTTTTAGAGATCTCCTTGGCATCAATCCCCATCGACAATAGCCAGAGCAGGTCATTCACGTTTTTCTTTGCTCCTTTTGAGCCTTCTGAATATTTCTGAGGATGAAAAACCTTGAGATTTTTGCACTGATTGCTTCTTATCAGTATATCAGCACTCAAAAAGGAGTTTAATCATTCTACAACATTTGTAATCCATTTAGAGTTCTTTTAGAATCATAGAATCCTACACTGCAGAAAGAGGCCCTTCAGCCCATCGAGTCTGCACCGAACACAATCCCATTCAGGCCCTACCCCCATATCCCTACATATTATACCCACTAATCCCACTAACCTACGCATCCCTGGACACTAAGGGACAATTTCTTAGCAAGGCCAATTAACCTAACCCACACGTCTTTGGACCATGGGAGGAAACAGGAGCACTCGGAGGAAACACATGCAGACACGAAGTGAATGTGCAAACTCCACACAGACAGTGACGTGAGCTGGGAATTGAACCCAGGAGCTGTGAAACAGTAGTGCTAACCACTGTCACATGCCACTCATATTGCACATTCCTCAATATTTTCTGGGGCCAGAAGTTTCATGTTCAGCTTCCATATCCCCTGCAACTAAGTAACAGTCATCCAGGAGGAGACAGTGAGTAGAGAACAACCCTGATCTGATGCCACTGAATTGGACTATGATTGATAGAACACTAACAGAAAGTCTATATAGATGCAATTATCTGGCCAAGTGTTTTGGTGTTGCGCTCCATCTGCTGAGTTGTTTAAGATGTTTGAACATAGAACATTACAGCGCAGTACAAGCCCTTCGGCCTTTGATGTTGCGCCGACCAGTGGAACCAATCTAATAACCCTCTAACCTAAACTATTCCAAAGTTATCCATATGCCTATCCACTGACCATTTGAACGCCCTCAAAGTTGACGAGTCCACAACTGCTGCAAGTAGGGCATTCAATGCCCTTACTACCCTCTGAGTAAAGAACCTATCTTTGACATCCATCCTAAAACCACTACCCCTTAATTTAAAGGTATGTCCCCTTGTGTTAGCCATCACCATCTGAAGAAAAAGACTCTCACTGTCCACCCTATCTAATCTCTGATCATCTTGTATGCCTCAATTAGGTCACCTCTTACCCTTCTTCCTTCTAATGAAATTAACCTCAAGTCCCTCAGCCTTTCCTCATAAGACCTTCTCACCATACCAAGCAACATCCTGGTAAACCTCCTCTGCACCCCTTCCAATGCCTCCACATTTTTCTCAAAATGCGGCGACCAAAACTGTTTACAATGCCCCAAATGCGGCCGCACCAGAGTTTTGTACAGTTGCAATATGACCTCACGGCTCCAAAATTCAATCCCTCTACTAATAAAAGCTAACACACTGTATGCTTTCTTAACAACCTTATCAACGTGGGTGCCAACTTTCAGGGAGCTATGTACACCGAGATCTCTCTGCTTGTGTTCTAGATATCTTTTACTTTTCCATCAGGAATCTGAATAAAAACATGGAGAAAATAGGAGTAGGAGGGGGCCATTTGAGTCTTCCCACCATTCATTATGATCATGGCTGACCATCCAACTCAATATCCTGATCCCTCCTTTCTCCCTTATCTTTGATCCCCTTCGCCCCAAAAGCTCTATCTAACTGCTTCTTGAAAATTCTCCAACTTGCTCACCCTGCTACCAACGGAAGAGAGAATTTGGCACAGAACCAAGTTTTCATTACCTGCACTGAGACCAGAGAATTACAGCCATGGGTGAAGTCAGAAAATTCTGGCCACCTTGTTTTGGCCTTAATTGCTTTCTGTGGTAGTGAATTCCACACATTCACCACTCTCTGGGTGAAGAAATTTCTTCTCATGTATGACCTCTGGTACTTTACTCCCCCACAATCAGGAACATCCTTCATTCATCTATCCTATCTAATCCTGTTAGAATTTTATAGGAACATCTATCCTATCTAATCCTGTTAGAAGATTCTTCTCACCTCCTGTGAATATAATTCCAAACGACTCAATCTTTCCTCCACGTCAGTCCCACCATCTCAGAATCAGTCTGGTAAGACTTTGCTGCACTCCTTCTAGAACAAGAACCTTCTTTGCAGATAAGAAGATCAAAACTGCACACTGTTTTCCACGTGTGGCCTCACCAAGGTTCTGTATAATTGCAAGAAGACATTCCTGCTCTAGTACTTTAATCCTCTTGCTATGAAGGTCAACATACCCTTTGCTGCATTTTCAGATACTGATGTATAGGGACTCCCAGGTCCAGTTGCACAATCCCCTCTTTCAAGTTACAGCCAGATAATAATCTGCCTTTCTATTTTTGATACAAATGTGAATAACCTCACATCTATCCACATTATCCTGTATCTGGCATGCATTTGCCCACTCAATCAGCTTGTCTAAATCACACTGAAGCATCTCCACATCCTCCTTACAGCTCACCCTCCCACCCAGCTTTGTGAGTGTGGCGTCCAGTCTGCTATCAGTCCTGCCAGATTGTTCAACGACATCAATGTGCAATTGCAGTCACCATTCAGAGTGGGCGACCTGGATGTTGTCAGCAGTAGAGGAGCTGCTGAAAGATGACCAGTTACTCGGTCTTTTGAGTTAGGCAAATCCATTAATTAACCAGAGTGTAGCATAACCTTATACTCTCAGGTATGCCCATATATCAGGTGTAACCATTTGGAAAAAGCATTCTGAGTTTCCTATCACCTGAACCTTGCCTTTTTATTCTCTACAATATTTAGATTGACGTTAATGTGTCTAGTGTAGACTGTAGAGAAGGAGAAAGAATTTGCACTTATAATTTCTTCTATAATCTCACAGCATGCCAAAAATTTCATAGCCATTGAAGTATGTAAGTATTTGAAGTGTAGGTACTTGTAATGCAGGAAAACATTGCAAGAATTTTGGGCAATAAGATCCAACAAATAGCAATGTGATAACTGAACAGGTAATTTGTTTTGTCAGTGATTATGGTTGAGAGATAATTGTTGGTCAGGGAACTAAAGAAATCCCATTGCCTCCTTTGTGTATTGCCTTGGAATTTTTTACATCGACTTGAGGGAGCATGTGGAGCCTTGGTTTAATGTTACATCCAAAAATAAGGTACCTATATCCACTCGCTCCCTCGATGTTGCGATGAAGCTTCAGCCTAGATTGTAGAAGGGATTTTCTGACCTCGCCATGCAGTTAGAGATTGCATCAATGCTGGAGATTAATGTGCAAGCCTTAAAATCTGTTTTGTGCCCAGCACCAAACCGTTTGCAATTCTCCCTGGCCATTCCGATGGTACAAACCAGCTTGCGTCCATTCTTACCCAGAAAAGTGTGAAGATAATTAGCAGGAGATTGATTACATTTTAATGTCATTAGCAAAATCAGCATTTAACCCACTCCCCTAACAGTATGCACACAAAGTCACAACCGCATGAATCGCAGCTGCTCTTACAAAGTGTGGTTCCGGCACAGCAGTTGTGAGCGAGTGTGAAGAAGTGTGCACCAACCTCCAGGGACAAGGTAGTGATTCAGCTGCTGCCATTGTGTGCAGTGGGCAGGGATGCAAAGAGCAGGGGCTAAGGCTCTGTGGTTTAGCGCAGATATCTCATCCCAGGTCCAATAAACAGTCACAAGCACCTGGGCGGCAATCAAAGGAGCTTGGCAAGTATAAACACATCTCTGCAAACTGCATGAACTCTGAAATGCTCCTGTAATAGTCATCCATCACATGGAAGTTGGGAGGGTGCCTCCTGTCTGTCTGAACTGGATTCCATGTCTGGAACCAGTTTGTATCAAATGTCCTGGTGGATATACATAGTTTATACTGCAAGGATTCCTCATTGTGAATCCTCCCAGAGCCTGGAAAGGCTGTCCACTCTAGGCAGTCTAGTCTGCCTCATGCTGCCACCAATGGTCTGTGGTATCAAAGTCCATATCTGGCAGGGGGACCATCGGGGTGGAGGGGGGCAGAATAGGATGGGCAGCTTTGCACCACACCAATGACCACACAACTGCACTGGGAGTGCTGAAGACTCCATGCTTCATCATGTGAAAGGAGGCTCCAGCCATGTGGGAGGCCATTAATGACCATTAGGGGCATGGGCAGCGCTTGTGGCCAGTGAGGCAATGATGGTCAGAGGCCACAATGGGAAAACAAGGGTAGGGTCAGGATCCAGCCACACATCTACCCGAGGAGGAGAGCAGGAGGAGACCCTGCCTTTACAGGACATGCATGTCCTTCCATGAGCTGCCAGATGTCATGTGCCACTGAAGGCTGTGCCCCAGTAAGGAGACAGACAACAGCTGTACCTCATCCTGGTGGACCTGCCAATTCACAGGTGAGGAAGACCCCCGCTCCTGGAGGCAGTGAAGGTGAAGGCTGTGCTGAACTTACATGCCACTAACACATTCCAGGGTTCGAATGAGTACCTGAAAGGCTGTCATCAATTTACAAGTGCATCTAGAAGGTCACAGATACCCTGCACGTCCAGGCAGGACAGTATATCCATTATATTCCAGGCCAGGCCCATCTTGAGACCTGGATTACAGGCTTTAGTACCATTACCGGCATTCAACACATGCAGCAGACTATAGAGACTTTGCGCATCACCCTGTGAGGTCCATGGCATCAAGGAGTGCACTTTATAAACAGGAAAGGATTACACTCCTCAAACATGCAGATCATGTGTGACTACTTTGCTAACATCCTGGAGATGTATACTTGCTATCTGGGAGTGTGCATGACAGTTGCATCCCAGATTGCCAGGATGGTTTGTGGGGACAAAGGCTACCTGCTGAGATTGTAGCTGATAATGCCAGTGCAGAGGTCAGAAACTGAAGTGGAAACTTATTACACACTGCCACCCAGTCCGTCATTGAGCAATACGTCAAATCCTTGACAGTGCCCTCCATTACAGCCCCTGAGGGTCTCCTGCATCATGATGGTCTATCATGTGCTTCACAACCTGGCACAGTAGTGGACAACATCCTTGAGGAGGAGGACCAGGAAAGTGTGAAAAACAAGGCTGGTGAGGAGCCAGAGCATTGGGGACTGGCAGTGGCAGTAAGGTTCCAATGGTACAGGAGGACCAGGAAGGGCCTCAACATTGCCATGTACAACAATTAGGAGAGTGGGGTCCTGTAACTCCAATCCCCATTAAAGATCCCACCCCTACCCCTCACATGGGTTCATTGACATCACTCCAGGGTGATGGGCCTGAGTTGGTCATGCCAGTGATTTACCCAGGCAGCAGGGTGATGATGACTCGCTCTGATGTCACCCTGGTGCTTCTTTTGTCTGATTCCTGCCTATCTTCTGACTGTGCACAGACTCCTGGACCCATGAGTGAGTGAAGGTTGGGGCCATCAATCTGTGGTTCAATGTTCAGAAGCTAAGGGGGTGTTTGGCAGAGGAAGCCCAGAGGATTGCAGAATGGTGAGTTGCATGTCAGCAGTGAGGGGATTGTTCACAAAGATTCAGAAAGGGGTGTGTGGCCCCACTTGGTGAAGGGGAGATTAATTTGGGATGAAGCACATGGGTTTTCAACACCAGGTTAAAGTCCAACAGGTTTATTTGGTAGCAAACACCACAGATAGTGTGACATGAACCCAAACAACCGCACAACCTCAAACAGACCATTGTCCTCAGCAAACTACCCAGCCTTCAGAAGAACAGTGATCACAACACCACACAATCCTGCCACAGCAACCTCTGCAAGATGTGCCGGATCATCAAACAGATGCCATCATCTCATGTGACAACACCATCCACCAGGTACACGGTATATACTCTTGCAACTTGGCCAATGTTTTCTATCCGATACGCTGCAGGAACAGATGTCTCGAAGCATGGTACATTGGAGAGACCATGCAGATGCTATGAAATTATGAATGAACACCGCTTGACAATCACTAGGCAACACTCTTCCTGTTGGGAAACACTTCAGCAGTCACAGGCATTCAGCCTCTGACCTTCGGGTAAGCGTTCTCCAAGGCAGCCTTCATGACATACAACAATGCAGAGTTGCTGAGCAGAGACTGATAGCCAAGTTCTGCACACATGAAGATGGCCTCAACTGGAATCTTGGGTTCACGTCACATGATCTGTAAACCTCACAACTTGACTGGACTTGCAAAATCTCACTAACTAACCTGCCTGGAGACAATACACATCTCTTTAACCTGTGCTTAATGCTCTCTCCACTCATATTACCTGTACCTTTAAGACTTGATTATCTTTAAAGACTCGTATTCCAATCATTATTCTGTAAATCAAGTTAGTGTCTTTATATGCCTGTTTTGTGAACAGATCTCCCACACATCTGACGAAGGAGCAGCAGTTCGAAAGCTTGTGGCATTTGCTAACAAATAAACCTGTTGGACTTTAATCTGGTGTTGTGAGACTTCTTACTGTGTTTACTCCAATCCAACACATGCATCTTCACGTCAAGCATGGTTTTGGCAGGGGAAGGTTATTCCTGACAAATTTGAAAGCAGGTTTTGGAGAATTGTTCGGGTGCTTGAATGAAGTGGTTTCAGGGGGCACATGGAACACTCACTAATGTCATGACATTGGGTCTGAGGGTGGGGAGGTCATGTCGGTGCTGCATAGTACAGTGATCAGGCCACAGCTGAGTAGTGTGTCCACTTCTGGTCACCTCACGTAGGGAGGTCTCCACGCTATTGCCTGGGATGGAGCATTGATGCTGCCAGGGAAGACGGGGTGGGTTTGGACTCTGTTTTTTAGCATGTAGTAGGCTGGGGCACTTGGAGGACATGGCTGGGGTTGTGAGGGTAGTGGGCAGAGTGTGTGGGGAGCAGCAGTATCCCTTTGTTCGGGGGGTATCATAATGGGGCACAGTTTTAGGATGTGGGACAGGAGTTTTAGGGGATCTGTGGGGTCAGTCTGCACACATCAGGTAGCAGGAGTCTGGGACAGCACTGGGGTTCATTAACTTCAGGTCCATTCCCACGCACTCAACTGAGCACTGGGAGAATCCAGGGATATGGTACAGGTGCTGGCAGATGGAATTCACACAATGTCAGTGGTAATTATTGTCGTGCAGACTCAGTGGGCTGAAGGTCCTCTCCTGTGCTTTACGGTATTCCATGCCTCTATAGGTATAGTAGGGTATGCACTTCCCTGAGAAAGATGGATCACAAACAAAGGAATCGCAGCTGTGGAATGCAATAATCTTTCGCTGTTACTATTTACAGTGCATGGTATCCCTAATTATAGAGTCCACCTTCACCCATGTCCGTTTGGTGACCCTAAAACTTCTTCATTCTACAGGGCCTGTTGCTATGTCTAAATGACCTTCCAGAATGGACATCAGAGGAAGAGTTGCTCAGCTGGGTTCTGCACCCCATGGCCTTTGATGCCCTTGGCGGGGAATCTGTGGGGAATGGCTGACTTTTAGGTGCAACCGTGGCATCCAGTTCAGCCCTCTGGATTGCTAGAGAGATTTAAGGATGATACTGGCGAGTCTGATGCTGGATGCTGCAGGGTGTCAGCAAGTGGGTTGAAGTGGACATTTGAGGTGAGACAGACGGGACTGACGCCAGGACGAGCTGGATGGGCACTCACCCCCGCAGCTTGAATGAGATCATTCATCTCCGGCATTGGATCCTGGTCCTCAGTGACAGGCTGACTGCCATAGCTACTATATCCCAGGCCGCATTAGATTCCCTGTTCCTGGATTGTCTTCCTTCCCAAGGGATACAGGATGGCCCAATTCACCTCCACGGTATCTAGCGATCATCCAAGTTCTCCCTTGGTGAAACGTGGTGCCGTATTCCTGGCATGACCATCTGTGAGTGCATCATTTGTGTTTAAACACTGCACCCCCTAGCTAAAAGCGCACAATTATGGCTACTTCAGGTGATTCACGTGCCTGGAGCCTCCATTATAGTGTGATTCACGTGGAGGCTCCTTCAGTGCACTGTCAGTGAACTGCGGTGCAGAACACACCAAAGAGACCAGCTCAGATCACTCCATTATTTTTACCATTATAACACTGAGAATTCTGCTCTGTGTGATCAAAGCCTAGGAGCTAGAGTTTGCTGTCTGATTCAAATTCTTACAGCTTCTAATGAAGCAGAGCGCAAAACATTCCTAAATAAGAAAAAAAAGATAGCTGGCCACTTTATGCTGCTCACACAGTATAAAATCATAAAATTCATTCATCCAATAAGTCCATATGCACATTCCTCAAAGTGAAAATATCCAACACTATTTACATTTATGTTTCTGAAAGTGTTTCTGAAAGTGTTTCAGTACTCACCTAATAATTTTTACTTTTTGCTGAGCTACTGCAGAAAGCTGAGTTTGGCAATTAGCAATGTAATGTTGCACTAGCAACAATTTCCCAGGTTACCCAAGGTCATAACTACTCTCATTCATCACTTTAGCAACAGTGTTTGTTCAGCTTCACCATGTTACAGTGGTTTTATACATCAAGCATAAGCTGTAAAACAACTTAAAAAAAAACGGTGTACACCTGTAGCCAACTGGATTGAAACTATGGAAACTCAGCTCTGTGAATCTCCCAACAAACTAACAAGTTATTGCTCTGACAGAAACACAAAGATCCCTGCCCTCACACTTGGCTCCCATGTGCATATCAACATTGAAAGCAAGCAACAAAGAAGCAAAATCAATAAAGAAATACAA
Organism: Sphyrna mokarran; assembly: GCA_024679065.1. Lineage (NCBI taxonomy): Eukaryota > Metazoa > Chordata > Chondrichthyes > Carcharhiniformes > Carcharhinidae > Sphyrna > Sphyrna mokarran. The sequence goes on from JAGIQG010000015.1 coordinate 52,979,821, forward strand.
TCAGAATTTGTTAGATAAATACAGCACCATTCCTCTAACATCAAGAGAACTGTCACATTGTTAATATTCACAATCTGTTTAACATTGCAACCCAGTAGTGGAGCGAGCTGGGCTCCAATCACAACAATTTAATATTTGAAAATGGTTAAACATATTAAACTAGCATTTCTTTTGCAAACATTTTTGGACAAAAAGCTCACAAAACATAGTACAAGATGATCTCAACATACTTTGCTTTAGAGATAAGGCATGACTGAAATATTCCACTCAAAATAATACAAGCACATACACACTCATCTATATATACATTTTATTTTTGCCTCAAACATATCCTAAAGTATTCTTCTGACTGAGCTATCATTTTTTCCATAACCAAACATCATGCAATAGATAATTCAGTTAGTTTGTCTCAATTCACTGGCTTATCATTTAAAGTCCTTCAGCACTGAAGTGGCAAATTTAAGAGCTCACAGCAACTAATAACATTGTTATAACAACTTTCATTCTTCAATATACATTTGCTGCTAAGCAACTTGCTTCATTGATGAGGAAGAATTTTCCAGCTCTTCAAAAATTGTATGCTAACTCTATTTTTCTCTTAAACATTTTTGCATCTGAAAATTAAATAATAGTTGTGATTGATCTCACAATATTTTTCAATTAAAATGGTTCCAAATATCTTTTCTTTCCAGTAATTGTTGGCCACATTTTATTGTTGGATTTACAGCCCTTGAATCAATTTTGTCAGAGTTTCTGTCTTTCATTTTTGTAAAGAAATATTTCTCAGTGAACTGGGTCTCCAGCAACATCATCACCCCCTGCTCTGCACAACTGCCTCTTCATTGGGGTAATAATGGCAACTGAATTCATGAACACACAGCTGTTGCAGAGTATCAAATGGACTACATGCAGTCCGGACACAGCTCCAGACATATTCAAAATAACTGCAGTAGATCACCATGGTTCAACAAAACACACATCAAACTGTGCTAAATGCTTGCTCAAGCTTTGCTGTGGCAATGATACCATATAATACAAGGAAAGAATACATGACTAAAATAAACTAGAATTTTCAGGAAAATAACAACGGATAGATTGTTTGCGCTATAATTAACTGATCAGCAGCTCCCATAACTCTTTGACCTTGGCAGCAGACAGTTTTCTAGTGGCAGATTAAATGCATGCAGTCATGCATCCACACTTGCATTCCATGATCACAGGCAACATCACACATATCTGGAAATTGGTGTAACTTGAATTCAAGGGATAAGTACAAAAATATCTCTGTTAAATATTGCAAACCAGGTGAATTTGAACTTCTTGTTTATATCACATTCTTCTTTTATAAATTCATTGTACAATCTTTGTGCTTCAACATGAACAATATCTGACAGGTCTGAGCTGAAAGCTGGAAAATTGAAAATTACTTGACATACTGCGCTGACACTTAATGGCATGCACTACATAGACTACGTAAGGTAGGACCAGCAACATATTGGCCACACTTAACCTTGATATACTGGTAATAATGCAAACTGTAAACAGAGAATGCCAGTCTCATATTCCATTGTCTTTGACTTCTGCCACAAACTCCAATCTCTAGCCACTGGCCCTATCCCTCTCTCTGATCACCATCTGAGACTAAACAAGGCCCTTTGCAACCATGGCATCTTATTTCACTCTGCCCTTTTGACTCCACACGAGATGATTTTCCAGCTAATTCTCTTGCGGAGGTCAGAATGAAATTTCTGCCAGGGACAGCTCAGAATGAGATCTACCCTCTTCCCCACTACCAGTAAAATCATCAGGGTCACACCTAGCAAGTCCGTGAGTCTGATTGCCGTGGATTTAACTAAATTTATATATGCCTAAATGACATACTTTTCAGGTACGTCCCCCGCATCAGCAGGAATCATTATTGATTTCCAAACAGTCGTGAAGAATACACTCGGGGCTCGGAGGTAATTATAGCCTTTGGATGCATTTGCAGGAAAGAGCTGGGCAGAGCCTTGACCTTGCTCTTTGACAGTCAGGTTGGAATGGCCAGAGCAAGGGCATGGCCAGGATGGGATCTCTAGAGAACGCCAAGGGGTGCTTCCTATTACGTGTGAGGGGGTACAGGTTGTGCCTACAATGCAATGGTGGGGCAGACAGGGATGGGGGTACTCCTGATGCCCTGATGCTACCAATAATTGAGGGGAGGGGAGTGTGGTCTTGAACTTTAATTTGAAATCAGCCTAAAAGCACATCTTAGGGATGTGGGAGAAAACCGGAGCATCTGGAGAAAACCCACGCAAGCATGGAGAACATGCAAACTCCCACAGACACAGGCCCAAATCCATGTATCTGCACAGTACAGCCATAGTCACTGAGCTGTTGTGTTGCCCATCAAATGGTCCAGTTCAAGTGTACACTAACGACGTGAAGCACTAGGATACTCTCGAAAAAAAACCCAAGAGCAGCCCTCTCACGATCCATTGTGTATATGCTCCTTGTTAGACAACAAGGCGGACCAAAGTACCTGTAGGATAAAACTTGGGGAAATAAATAGTGATACCTTGAGAGGTGCATATATTACAGAGAAAGAGATGCTGGTATTCTTAAAGTTCATCAAGGTAGATAAACCCTAGGACCTGATGAAGTGAAATCCCAGGTCATTGTGGGAGGCTAGGGAGAAAATTGCGGGTCCCCTAGCAGAGATATTTGAATCATCAATAATCATGGTGAGGTGCCTAAAGATTGGAGAGTGACAAATGTTGTGCCTTTGTTTTTAAAGGGCTGCAGAGAAAAGCCCGGGAACTACAGGCCAGTGAGCCTCACATCTGTGGTGGATAAGTTGTTGAAAGGTATTTTGAGAGATAGGATCTACAGGCATTTAGAGACACAAGGACTGATTAGGAACAATCAACATGGCTTTGTAAGTGGAAAATCATGTCTCACAAATTTGGCTGAGTTTTTTAAAGGGGAAACCAAAAAGATAGATGAGGACAATGCAGTTGATGGACTTTAGCAAGGCCTTTGACAAGATACCACATGGTAGGTTGTTGCATAAGGTTAAATCTCACAGGATCCAGGGTGAGGTAGCTAAATGGATACAAAATTGGCTTCTTGACAGAAGTCAGAGGGCAGTTGTAGAGGATTGTTTTTCAAACTAGAGGCCTGTGGCCAGCAATGTGCCTCAGGGATCAGTGCAGTTATTTGACATTCATATTAATGATTTGGATGAGAATATAGGAGGCCCAGTTAGTAAATTTACAGATGACATCAAGATTGGTGGCATAATAGACTGTAAAGAAAGTTATCTCCAATTGCAATGGGATCTTGATCAATTGGGCTACTGGGCTGACAAATAGCAAATGGAATTTAATTTAGATAAATGCGAGGTGATGCATTTTGGTAGATTGAACCAGTTTAGGACTTGCTCAGTTAATGGAAATGTGTTGGGAAGAGTTACAGAACAAAGAGATCTAGGGGTACATGTTCACAGCTCAAAGAACAAAGAAAATTACAACACAGGCTTTCGGCCCTCCAAGCCTGCTCCAACCATATTGCCCAACTTATGTAAAAGCCCCCCTAGCCTTCCAGGGACTATATCCCTCTAATCCCATCTCATATATGTACTTGCCAAGACACCTATTAAAAGTCACTACCTTATAACATCGAGGTGGCGGCGCTGGCTCGTTGGGCCAAAGGGCCTGTTTCCCATGCTGTTTTGTTCTTTGTTCTATCCGCTTCCACTATTGCCCCTGGCAACGAGTCCCACCATTCTCTGTATAAAACATTTTCCTTGTACATCTCTTTTAAATCTTGCCCCTCACACCTTAAACCTATGCCCCCTATAATTAGTTCCTCCATCCTGGGAAAAAGCTTCTGACTATCCATTCTGTCCATAAGTCTCATAATCTTGTAGAATTCTATCAGGTCTCCCCTCAACCTCCAACCTTCATGAAAACAAATCAAATTTCTCCAACCTCTCCTCATAGCTAATGCCCTCCATACCAAGCAACATCCTGGTAAATCTTTTCTGTACCTCTCCAAAGCCTCCACGTACTTCTGATAGTGGCAACCAGAATTGAATACTATATTCCTAGTGCAGCCTAACTAAGGTTCTATAAAGCTGCAACATGACCTGCCAATTTTTAAACTCAATACCCCGGCTGATAAAGTCCAGCAAGCCGTATGCCTTCTTGACTACACGCCTTTCTCCATCTACGTTGCCACTTTCAGTGACTTGTGTGCCTGTACATCCAGATCCCTTTTCCTATCAATAGTCTTAGGGGTATGCTTCTTACCGTATATTTCTTTTCTGTATTAGACCTTCCAAAATGCATGACCTCGCATTTGTCTGGATTAAACTCATCTGCCATCTTTCTGTCCAAGTCTCCAATTGATCTACATCCTATTGTAAGCTCTGATGATCCTCAGCGCTATCTGCAAATCCAAAAACCTTTGTATTGTCCACAAAATTACTCATCAATATGGTTACATTTTCCTCTAAATCATTTACATATATTACAAACAGCAAAGCTCCTTGAAAGTGAAGTCACAGGTAGGCAGAATAGTGGAGAAGGCATTCAGCGTGCTTGGTTTCATTGGTCAAAACATTGAATAAAGGAGTTGGGATGTCTTGTTGAAGTTGTATAAGACATTGGTAAGGCCACATTTGGAATACTCTGTACAGAATCAGTCACCCTATTAGAAAGAATATTATTAAAGTAGCAAGAGTGCAGAAAAGATTTACTAGGATGCTACTGGGATTTGATGATTTGAGTTATAAGGAGGGGCTGGATAGAATGGGACTTTTTTCTCTGAAACATAGAAGACTGAGGGGTGATTTTATAGAACTTATAAAATAATGAGGGGCACAGATCAGCTAGATAGTGAACATATTTTTCCAAAGTTAGGGGAATCTAAAACTGGAGGACATAGGTTTAAGGTGAGAGGGGAGAGATTCAAAAGTATCCAGAGGGCAATTTTTTCACGCAGAGGATGGTGAGTGTCTGAAACAAGCTGTCAGAGACGGTAGCAGAGACGGGTACAACTTTGTCTTTTAAAAAGCATTTAGGCAGTTACCTGGGTAAGATGGGCTTAGAGAGATATGGGCCAAATGCAGGCAATTGGGATTAGTTCAGGGGATTTAAAAAAAAAGGCAGCATGGACAAGTTGGGCCGAAGGGCCTGTTTCCATGCTGTAAACCTCTATGACTCTATGATCTCTATCTGGAGAGAAAACCTGACTGTTTCTCTGGGGGGGCAGGGGTGGGGAACAGGCCAGTTTGCCATATTTTGGAAGGATCTCAGCTATCGTCATTCCATCACTCTGACCTGCTCCTTCTAGCTCAGTAACATCGTCCATATCCTGCAGCTGAAAACCTCATTCAACTGTGGATTTGTCATACTATTCCATTGGCTTTTGATAAACCACCAGCCTTGCACCGTCCAAAGACTTCAATTTTTCCAAAAACACAGCCTGAATCCTTCCTTGCAACAAGTTCCACTCATCCATCATGCCAGTGCTTGCTGACATATATTGGTTCAAAATCCTGCAACGGCTCTATTTTAACAATCTCAGGTGCAAAATTTGAATCAGTAGCACACATATTTGGGAGCTACGAGTGTTTTTAGAGTCCAAAATGCTTTCTGGTATGTAAACACACTCATTTGGACCTCATTTGGAATACTGCGTCCTGTTCTGGTCGCCTTACTACCGGAAAGATGTGGAGAGTCTGGAGAGAGTGCAGAGGAGGTTTACCAGGATGCTGCCTGGTATGGAAGGTCTGAGTTACGAGAGAGGTTAGACAAATTGGGGTTGTTTTCCTTAGAAAGACGTAGACTGAGAGGAGATCTAAGAGAGGTGTACAAGATTGTGAGGGGTGTAGATAGAGTAAACAGGGTTAAGATTTTTCCTAGGATGGACTCAAATAGCATGAGGGGTCACGGGCTTAGGGTGAGGCGGGGGGGTAAGGTATAATTTGGATGCTTCAGGGAGTTTTTTCACACAGAAGGTGCCAAGTAAAGTGGTGGAGGCAGGCACTCTGGAGTTATTTAAGTAATACTTAGATGGGCACATGAACAGAAAACTGATTTAAAATAGGCATCATGAGCCTTGGGAGTTCCCTGGGAGGTGTGTAAATTGTCAATGATATTGATGTATTTGTTTCATCCTACAGGTACTTCGGTCCATCTTGTTGTCTAACAAGGGGCATACACTCAATGGGTCGTGAGAGGGCTACTCTTGGATTTTTCAAGAGTATCCTAGTGCTTCACATCGTTAGTGTAGACTTGAACTGGACCATTTGATGGGCAACACGACAGCTCAGTGACTATCGCTGTGCTGTGCAGATACATGGATTTGGGCCTGTGTCTGTGGGAGTTTGCACATTCTCCCCATGCTTGCATGGATTTTCTCCAGGTGCTCCGGTTTCCTCCCACATCCCAAAGATGTGCTCTTAGGCTAATTGGCAGAACAAATTCTTCCTAAATTGTCTCAAATTTGGTTCCAATGCATAGGTCTATAAACATGGACAGGGATCATGGGTAGAAGTGGGAACATTGAGGTGGTGGCTGTTTTGTTCTGTGTTCTTTGTTGTTGTTCAGCTGGCATAAGACCGTAAGAAATGGGAACAGGAGTAGCCAACTCCATCAATCAAAAGAACCATGGCTGACCAACATTCCTCATACCCACTTTCCTGTTCTTTCCTCGTAACCCCTAATTCCTTTACTGATCAAAGATCTAATTAAATCTGCCTTCAGAGCTCCCTGTGGCAAAGAATTCCAAAGGTTCACAATGCTCTGAGAGAAGAAATTCCTCTTCATCTCAGTTTTAAATTGTCCCTTTATTCTGTGACCTTGTCTTCAGGTCGTAGACCATATGGGGAAACATCCTCTCAGCATTTACCCTGTAAAGCCCCATAAAAGTCCAGTATGTCTCAATGAGATTCTTCTAAATTCCAATCAGTAGAGTCCCAGCCTGTTTAACCTTTCCTTATTAGACAATCGCTCCGTACTGGGGATCATCATAGTGAATCTTCTCTGAATTGTCTCCAATGAGATTTTCCCTTAAATAAGGGAACCAAAACTGCTCACAGTACTACAGATGCAGTCTCACCAGTACCTTTTACAGTTGTAGCAAGACTTCCCACTCTAAATGTGAGTTGCATCAGAACCCTTTTGAGAAGATGGTAGCTGTACAAAGTGAATTCAAGGAGAAAACATCCACTGTATTACCCTCATCATCCTTGTTACTTGAAACATTTAATTAAATTAATAAGGCACGACCTTCCCCTAACAAAACCATGCTGACTCACACCCTGCTGACAGTTTTAATAATTTTACACAGTGAAAGCCCATTGGAAGAATGCAAACTAGGCAGACCATGAGGTAAATTTGTGTGAAACTTGTAATGCTGATTTGACGCTGCTATTTTGTAGTTCAACACTCCAGCTAACACATTCTGTTAAGCTTGCATAGCTGTACATAAGCACGGCAACAGAAAATGTGTCCACCAGTATTACTGAAAGGCATCATCAACTACCTTCTGGTCAGTTACAGATTGATTTCGACTAGGTTTTGCAGCAAGGTGATTACTAAGAAAAGGGTAGGGCTATCAGAGATGTACAAGTAATTTATACATAGATGCAGAAGATGTGGGCAGGTTTTTCAATAAATACTTTGCCCAGCATCATGAAATATTAAAAACGATAATATAATGCAAAAGGAAGTACTTGAGAAACCGGCATCCTTGAAGGTGGATAAATAATAGGGCCAGATGGATAGTATCCCAGGCTGTTAAAAAAAGCCAGGAGGAAATAGTAGATGGCCTAAGAATCATTTTCCAGTCCTCAATAGATATGGATGAGGTAGCAGAGGACTGGATTTCTTTGAACATTGTACCATTATTCAACAAGGATGCGAGGGATAGACCAGATAATTATAGACTGGTGAGTCTGATGTTAGTGTTGGGAAAATGATTAGAACTGTCAGCAGGGGGACAGTCAGCACGGTTTTGTTAAAGGAAGGCCATGCTTTATTAATTTAATCAAACATTTTAAGTAACAAAGAGGATTGACGAGGGTAGGGCAGTGGATGTTCTCTACTTAAATTTTATAAGGCAGACTGATCAGAAAAAGAAAAGCCAATGTGATACAAGGGAACATGGTGAGTTGGATCAAAAATGGGTTCAATGACAGGAAACAAAGGATAATTCTCAATCGATATTTTTATAAATAGAAAACAGTTTCCAGTGGCATTCCACAGGATTCATTTTTGGAGACTTTGATGTTTGTAGTATCAAGGAGTTAGACTTAAATGTGGGAAGCAAGATAGGGAAATTTGCAGATGATGCAAAAATATGCTGATGGTGAAGAGGATAACTCTGAACTCCAGAACGATATTGATAGTTTGGCTGAGTGGAAGGAAAAGTAGAAATGGAATTCAATTTAGGGAAGTGTGAAGTTGTGCATTTTGGGAGGGTAAACAAAGCAAGGGAATACTCAACAGATAGGAGAATATTGAGAGGGATGGAGGAATTGAGAGATCTTGGAGTGCACGTCCACAGGTCCCTGAAGGTGGCAGAATGGGTGGATAAGGTGATAAAGAAAGTATATGAAATGCTTTTCTTTAAAGAATAAGGTATTGAATACAAAAACATAGTGATGGACCTGTATAAAATATCGGCTAGGCCACTGCTGGAATTTTATGTACAGTTCTGGTCACCACATGATAGGAAAAATATAATTGCTCTAGATAAAGTATAGAGGAGATTTGTAAGAATATTGTCAGAGGTGGAAAATTGCAGCCATGAAGAGAAATTGGATGTGCTAGGATTGTTTTCCTTAGAACAGAAGAGGCTGATTGAGATGTACAAGATTATGAGGGACCGATGTAGGGTAGGTACGGAAGATCAATATCCTCTCACAAAAACATCAGTTACCAGGGAGCGCAGATTTAAGGAGATTGGTAGAAGGATTAGAGGGGGCATAAGGAAAATCATCTTTACCTAGAGAGTGATGAATGATGAGTGCCTGGAATTCATTGTCTGGTTTGGCGATGGAGGCAGAAATCCACATCTCATTTAAAATGTTAATAACCTGCAAAGCGATGGACCAGGTGCTGGGAAGTGACATTATGCTGGACGGCTAGTTTTTAGTTTTTCTTTATTAGCTGGCATAGACACAGTGGGATGAAAGGCCACTTTCTGTGCTGTAACTAAGGTTCTAAGTGTTTGGCTCTTTGTGGAGTTGGGGCAGCACGATGGCACAGTGGTTAACACTGCTGCCTCATAGCGTCAAGGCACAGATTTGATTCTGGTCCTGGGTGACTGCCTGTGTGGAGTTTCCTTTGGGTTCTCTGATTTTCTCCCACTGTCCAAAGATATGCAGGGTAGGTGAATTAGCAATGGTAAATACGTGAGATTACAGGGATAGGATGTGGGTTAGGAAGGAGGGGTGCATTTTGGCTGAAATGCTTTTTCAGAGAATGGGTGCCAAATCAATGGGCCAGATGATCCCTTTCTGGACTGTAGGGATTCTATTTTTCCAAAGTTGTTGAAGTCTGCAGGTCAGGTGCTGATTAGCTTTGTCCTAATTCATGGATACTGCATAAACTAGTCATCCTAGATAGTAGAAGCAATTCTTCCTGGAATCCAGCATGAATGAATAGCCGTTGTGCAGAGAAGGAAGCTCCTGCAAGGCGGAGTGGTGGGTGGTATATCCATATTCTGAGAGAAATTCTCCTACCTGAACCTCAACAAGCAACAATTTGTGAAACACTTTGCCTGAGCAATATTTCCTAATTTTACACTTAGAAGGTCTGGTCTAATTATTAGACTGTGACCCACTTATTCCAACTCCTGATCAATAACAACAATTCCCTTCTATCTGAATTGTTTGTTCCCATTAACATCTTGAAAACATCATTCAAATCAAGTGCTGATGTTCTAACTTCCAATGTTTTAATGCTCTAAATTCAATCCAATTTATTCCCTCTCTCCTCCTAGCTTCAGGGATCATTCTGGTAAATCTATATGGCATTCTTCGAAAGGCCAATATATCCTTCCTAATACGTGTTGCACAGAAATGCTCAGTCCTCCGGTTGTATTCTAACAGGATTTTCTGTGGCTAAAGTAAGACTTCTTTCCACTTACAGAATCATAGAATCCCCACAGTGCATAAGGAGGCCATTCAGCCAATCGGTCTGCACTGACTCTGTGACAGAGTAACTTATCCAGGCCTTCTCCCCCCACCCCATTCCTGCAATCCCACACATCTTACCATAGCTAATCCATCCAACCTATACATCCTGGGTTAGAACATAGAACATAGAACATTACAGCACAGAACAGGCCCTTCGGCCTTCGATGTTGCGCCGACCAATATAAAAAGCAATGCCCCTCCAAACTAAACCATTCCCTTCTCTTCCATATACTTATAAACTAACCTCTTAAACGCCACCAAACTTGGCGCATCCACAACTGCTGCAGGCAGGGCATTCCACTCCCGAACCACCCTTTGGGTAAAGAACCTACCTCTGATATCGTCCTATAACTATCACCCCTTAATTTAAAGCTGTGTCCCCTCGTGCTAGCTTTCCCCATCCTAGGAAAAAGGCTATCACTGTCCACCCTATCTAAACCTCTAATCATCTTATATGTTTCGATTAGGTCTCCTCTTAGCCGCCTCCTTTCTATCGAAAACAACCTCAAATCCTCAGCCTCTCTTCATAAGACCTGCCCTCCATACCAGGCAACATCCTGGTAAACCTCCTCTGTACCCTCTCCAATGCCTCCACATCTTTCTTATAAATGCGGGGACCAGAACTGCACACAATACTCCAAGTGCGGCCGCACTAGAGTTTTGTACAGTTGCAACATGACGTTGCGGCTCCGAAATTCAATCCCCCTACAATAAAAGCTAAGACTCCGTATGCCTTCTTAACAACCTTATCGACTTGATTGCCAACTTTCAGGGATCTATGCACATATACACCAAGATCCCTCTGTTCATCAACACTATTAAGAATCCTACCATTAGCCATATACTCTACACATTTATTATTCCTGCCATAGTGCATTACCTCACACTTTTCCACATTAAACTCCATTTGCCACCTCTCGGCCCAGCTCTGCAACTTGTCCAAGTCCCTCTGCAAAATATAACACCCCTCTTCACTATCTACCACTCCACCGACTTTAGTGTCATCTGCAAATTTACTAATCCATCCTTCAATACCCTCATCCAGATCATTTATAAAAATTACAAACAGCAGGGGCCCCAAAACAGACCCGAGGTACACCACTTGTCACCAAACTCCACGATGAATATCTCCCATCAACCACCACCCTCTGTCTTCTATCTGCTAGCCAATTCCTAAACCAATTAGCTAAATCACCCTCTATCCCATACATCTGCATTTTCTGCAGAAGTCTTCCATGGGCCACCTTATCAAACGCCTTACTAAAGTCCATATATACCACATCAACCGCCTTACCCCCATCCACCTCTTTGGTCAATTTTTCAAAAAACTCAATGAGGTTAGTAAGGCACGACCTACCCTTCACAAAACCATGCTGACTATCCCCAATCAATTCATTTCTCTCTAAATAACTATAAATCCTATCCCTAATTATTCTCTCCAATACTGTGCCCACAACAGAAGTAAGACTCACTGGCCTATAATTCCCTGGAAGGTCTCTCTTCCCCTTCTTGAACAACGGGACCACATTCGCTATCCTCCAGTCCTCCGGAACCACACCCGTAACCAACGACGACCGGAAGATCAGAGCCAGAGGCTCTGCAATCTCCTCTCTTGCCTCCCAGAGAATCCTAGGGTAAAGCCCGTCCGGCCCAGGGGACTTATCCAACTTCAAACCCTCGAGAATATCTAGCACATCCTCCCTATCTACTTTGATACTTTCCAGTTTGCTACCCTGTACCTCAGTGTTCTCCATAACTACATTTACATCTCCCTGCGTGAATACCGAAGAGAAATATTTATTCAGTACCTCTCCAATCTCTTCAGGCTCCACGCACAACTTCCCAATGCTGTCTATGACTGGCCCTAATCTTGCCCTAACCAATCTTCTATTCTTAACATATCTAAAGAAAGCTTTAGGATTCTCCTTAATCCTATCGGCCAAAGTCTTCTCGTGTCCTCTCTTAGCTCTCCTCAATTCACTCTTTAGCTCCCTCCTGGCTAATCTATAGCTATCCATTGCACTAACCTTGGGTTAGTCAAGGACAATTTAGGATGGCCAATTCACCTAACCTGCACTGAAACTGAAGCATCCAGAGGAAATCTGTGCAGGTAAGGGGAGAATGTGCAAACTCCACAAAGACCTGGGTCCCTGAGGCTGTGAAGCAGCAGTGCTAACTACTATGCCACCATGTTGTCCACGGCATTTGTGAATATATTGACTAATTAGATCCAGACGTTTGCAGGCCACTCAGCACATACTGCCAATTGTAAATGTGTGAGAGTGATTGCAGCAATGAAATCTAGTTAAGATTCTTAATTGCTATAGTTTTTTGGTACCTTGGTGATGGGGATTTAATGCAAATAGCAGTGTGTGATGCTAGCAGCACAATTGGTGGAAAATGGCACTTGAAGGTGAATTCATTGAATCTAGAGATTTGTATGAGGTCCTTGTACTCATTGCAGCACCAAAACAGATCCTCTTGGCTTAACTGCTGGCATTGATTGCCATAGCTGCTTTCATTGCCCTGACAGTGTGTCTGGAAGGTCTCCTGGTCATCTCTGGATGGAGGACATCTCTCTTTCTCGATGTCTCTTCCAACATGGTGTTCACTGCAATTCCTGAGAATCTTAGAGAAGACTCACTCTCCTGTTACACCATAATTCACTCATGTTCTACCTGAGAATCTCTCCTACAAACAGTTCCAACACCTGCTTTCACCAGAATATACTTTCTGAGGCATAGGCTAGCTTTAGTTATGCTAACCTTGCACAGGCTTAGGAGCCTGCTAATATATGCAGTCATTCGACAGTATATTTAATGCTGGTTGCCAGTAGCAGTGATACAAATTAGCAGGCAGAACAAAGATGGCAAACTTACGGCATCAGAAGCAAGGGTACAGGTTATTACTGCATTACAATCCCCATGCACTTTCTTGACAGCTATCAAATTTTGCCCCCAGTATCTCCTAATGTGGTTCAAAGGCCTTTTTTTTACAACATTCCTGTGAAATGCTTTTGGATATTTTACTCCATTAATTGTGCTATAAAATACAAATTATTGCTGCCAAATCCTGGGTATGAGGCAAAGGTGGTGAAATGTGACTTCAGGTTGTACTTGCAAAGAGTTGGCATGGACATGATGGTCTAATAACTTGCTTCTGAGCTAAAACCATTCCATGATTCTGAATTGTTATTCTATAAATAAAGAACAAAGAATAAAGAAAAGTACAGCACAAGAACAAGTCCTTCAGCCCTCCCAGCCCATGCTGATCATGATGCCCTAACTAAAGAAAAACCTTCTGCCCTTACTTGGTCCGTACTCCTGTATTCCCTCCCTATTCATTTATCTATCCATATGCCCCTTGAATGTTGCTAATGTATCTGCTTCCACCACCTCCTTTGGTAGCATGTTCCAGATGCCCACTACTCCGCTTGAAAAACTTTCCCTCCTCACTGTGAACCAATGCTCCCTTGGGAAAAAGCCTCTGACTACTTATCCTATCTATGCCTCTCATAATTTTGTAGATCTCTATCAGATCTCCCCTCAGCCTCTGTCTTTTGAGTGAACAACAATCCTACTTTATTCAACCTCCTCCTAGTCAACACCCTCAAGATAGGCAACATGGTGGTGAAATTCTTCGCACTCTGTCCAAAATTTCCACATCCTTCTGGTGGCAACCAAAACTACTCACTATAATCCAAATGCAGCCTAAGCAAAGTTTATATCTCTGCAACATGATTTGCCAACTCTTGTTCTTAATGTTCTGTCCAATAAAGGCAAGCATGCCATATGCCTTTTAATCAACAACGTGGACACTTTTAGGGAACTGCGGATTTGCATGCCTAGATCACTGTAAAAAGTATAGGTGAACAGGGATTACTCGCAATAACATAAATGATTATACATTCAACCATTTTAAAAATAAAACCTTCCTTCAGTAATAAGTAAATTTGACATGTTTATGTCAGAAAAATAAACTGACATTGTTAATGTCACAATGCATTATATTTTTACTGAACCTGTGGTTGTAGAAACAATAAAGGAAAAGATTAGATATACAAAATTTATACAATCTTAGCATTCAGATTACTTCATAAACAATCTGAGCTTGATTGTGAGGCTATCATGTGGCTGCCTTGAAGCAGTATTCATGTACACATTTAAAACAGTCATGCGTAGATATCTTCCATTCATCAAAATGAAATTTTGGACCTGCAACATCAGGACATTTATAAACAACTCCACAGTGACAGGTCTGAACAACACACTGCCACAATAATTACCCTAAGTAAAGACTTGACATGCAGGAGAAGGCAAACTGAAGAGCAAGGTGGTATGTATATCTTTTTCTGAAAGGGCCTTCCGTAAGAGTTATGACATCTCTTTGAGGTGGGTTTCATCATCAAAAATTAGCTTGTCATAGAGGTTTACAGCATAGAAACAGACCCTTCAGCCCAATTTGTCCACACTACCCTTTTTTTAAATCACTAAGCTAGTCCCAATTGTGTGTGTTTGGCCCAAATTTTTCTATACTCATGTAACTGTCTAAATGCTTCTTAAAAGACAAAATTGTACCTGCCTACTACCACTGGCAGCTTGTTCCAGACATTCACAATCCTCTGAATGAAAAAATTACCCTTCTGAACTCTTTTGTATCTCTCTCTTCAAACATATGCCTTCTAGTTTAAGGCTCCTCTACCTTTGGGAAAAGATGTTGACTATCTAGCTGATCTATGTCCCTCATTATTTTACAGACCTCATATGATCAACCCTAAGCCTCCTACGTTCCAGAAGAAAAAGGCCCAGTTAATCCAGCGTCTCCTTGTAACTCAAACCATCAAATCCCAGTAACATCTGAGTAAATTTTTTCTGCACTCTTTCTAGTTTAATAATATCAATAGGGCAATCAGAACTGCACATAGTATTCCAAGTGTGACCTTACTAATGTCTTGTACAACTTCAACAATACGTCCCAATTCCTGTATTCAATGTTCTGACCAATGAAACCAAGCTTGCCAAATGCCTTCTTCACCACCTTGTCCACCTGTGACTCCACTTTCAAGGAGCTATAAACCTGTACCCCTAGATCTCGTTGTTCTATAACTGTCCGACCATTAAGTGAGTAAGTCCTGTCCTGATTTGATCTACCAAAATGCATCATCTCACATTTATCTAACTTAAAATTGGAGTGGCACAGTGATTAGCATTGATGTCTCACAGCACCAAGGATCCAGATCTGATTTCCAGCTTGGGTCACTGTCTGTGTGGAGTTTGCACATTCTCATGTCTGTGTGAGTTTCCTCTAATGATGACCATGAAACCATTGTCGATTGTCTTAAAAACCCATCTTGTTCATTCCTTTAGAAACAGTTAGGAGAATTTTTTTAAATGATAGGGATCGACAACAGCTGGACTGATCACCACAAATGCAATCCATTAGCTCCATCATCCTGGCCACTAAACAATTGATGCAATAGAATCAAAGTCCAAGAAAATTAATTATGATGCATCTCAGTCAATGCTTCACTTCCAATTCCCAGCTGCAGCAATTAGAGTGTATCCAACTCTCATCAATACTAAATTCCATCCTTGGCCTCACTGCTAGGAAATATTGTGACTGGTTTTACAAAATGATCAAGAGAACTGGGCCTAATCAAGTATAGGTACAAAGCTTTCACAGGCTGGAAACTTTGTCACACCTTAAGAGACAAGAAACATTTCTACAGGAATCTGAAGGCAATGGTACAGCGTGAGGCCTATGATGTAGAAGTGGTGGAGAACCAAACATTTGCAGACACAATGGCATGTGGTTTATTTAGTGCTAAGAAAATGAACTATGGTTGGAAAATGCAACAGCCAACCCCAATGGGGCAGCAGGATGGCTCACAGTGCCAGGGACTCTGGCTTAATTCTGGCCTCAGGTCACTCTCTGTGCAGAGTTAGCACGTTCTCCAGTGTCTGCTTGGGTTTCCTCCAGTGCCCTGGTTTCCTCCCACAGATCAAAAATGTGCAGGTCAGGTCAGTTGGTCACTAAATTGTCCCTTAGTGACAGGGAGATTCGCAGGGTAAATACGTGGGTTACGGTATTAGAACCTCATGGGATTGTTGCCTGTGCAGACTTGATGAACTGAATAAATAGCCTCCTTTTGGGCTGTAGACATTCTATTTTATTCTAAATTGGCGCAGAGCTGCATAATATATGCAAATTTTAACTTAAGTAGAATTTAAATCCCATTTGCGGCCCGCGACTGAAATCTCCGGGACCACCAGCATCTCCCCCACTTCAATAAGAATGGTTCACTTCGGCGTAGTTTAGTGTAGCTCCTGCCTTGCAGGGGGCTGGCAGCCTGATCCTGCTGTAGTGAATGGGGCAATTGAGGTCTCTCTTCCCCCAAGGGTCATGTACATGGAATGGCACCTCCTGGGCATTGCTAGCCTGTCAATACCAGCATATGAACCCAGATATCAGTCAATGCCGGGGTGGAGCCTAATGGGGCAAGGCCTAATGGGGGTGCATCTAGTGGGTGATAGGTGGGCATGGGGGGATTCCACTGCCACTCTACACTCAGCTGAATGACAGAGAGGGGGGTGCCAGCGATCAGGGCTAGGCATTTGGGAAGGGTAGAGAGGGAAGCGTGCTGAGGGTGGGATCAGGGGTGCAACGAAGGGGTTAGGAATCAGGAGAGTGCAGAGTGGGGAAATCATGGCAGGTCGGTGGAGAGGGAGGGGTGGCAAGGCAAGCCTGGATACATCTGCGGGTGGGGAATTAGGGATCAGGCCCTGAGAAAGGTTCATATGGCCAGTGATGCAGAGGTCGCAGGACCAGTGATCTAGCTGACCAGTGATTAAGAGGCTGGCAAGCATCAATCTCAGCATTGACAGATTGGCTCATGCGCAGTGGCACGCTCAGCGCTATGTTGCTGGCCTCTCCAGTGGGAATGGGTGCCGCCCACTGATTTTAGTGTAATTCATGCTGAGGCACTCTGCAGTGCATGGAGTGTGGGAGATTCATTTTGGTAAAACCAGCTTGATTACTCCAGTTTTACACAAATTTGATAATCAGAATTTTTTGGGAGAATCACCCTCATAATCGTCACGGCTCTTAAATGAAGGGTTTGTGGAGTATTCTCCTCAAATCTGGCTATCCTCAGAAATTTGATGCCACCCTCCACCAACTCCAGGATGACATGCAAGCAGTGACCTTCACCAATGCAACCACACGGATTCTAACTCAGTGAAGATTGGGGTCAAATAAAGTTGTGTCATTGCATTAACCCTCTTCTCCATTTTTTTCATTGCAACACTGCATCTCAACCCCAGCAAATTGCCCAAACAACTGTTCAAATCTCCTTTAATCAAAATCACTCCAACTTCAATCATTGAGGTTCATTTTGCAGATGACACTTGTGATTATGCTCACTCAGAAACTGAACTCCAGATCATTGTTGACTCCTTTTCCAAAGCGAGTGAAAAGATCAAACCCACTCACCAACTCATAGGAGCTTCCAGCCGACTAAAATAGAGAAATTTCATTTGGAAAGGCACCAAACACATCAAGAGACTTCACTGGGAGCACGCAGAGTCAAAGTGAAGGCACTTAACCTCTAAAACATTTATCTACTCGACCCTACAAATACAACTGGCTCTGCATGTAGTTTGAGCCTGCAAATCAAACACTGGATTTATCAAGTATCTTGGAACAAATTGAAACTGATTGGAAATAAGTCATCCTCAGTCCTGAGGGAAGAAGAATATAGATCATATAATTGTAGAAAAAACAGCAATACTAACCACCATATTATAATACTCAGATATATTCAGTATGAATCCTTGTTTCAAATTTACATAATTTCCTCACATATCTTCAACACTAATGATTTCCAGGAGACTGAATTCATTATTTAATCCTCAGATGAATATATTGTAATCAATAATAGAGCAAATGGCAACAGGAAAGCCCAAATATTTGAATTCCCTCTTATGATATTGAGTGCTTGTTTTGCTTCGTGTGAAAATTAGCACTATCCTGATAAAATTCCTGGTATATTCACACTTACTCATTACAGTACTCACTGGATTTCTTCTTTCCATGATGTGGAGATGCTGGCATTGGATTGGGGTAAGCACAGTAAGAAGTTTCACAACACCAGGTTAAAGTCCAACATGTTTATTTGGCAGCACAAGCTTTCTCCACGTCATAGCTCCAATGAAACCACAAACTGCCAGCTCAAGTGGACAGGATCTCCAAGAAGATCGTGCACATCGACACAGATATCAAGTTTCTACAAAGACCTGTTAAGGCTCGCATTTCAACTATTATCTTATAAATTGAGTTTGTCTGTATATCCACTGTTTATGAACACAAATCCTCACTCACCTGATGAAGGAGCAAGACTCTGAAAGCTTGTCCTGCCAAATAAATCTGTTGGACTTTAACCTGGTGTTGTGAGACTTTTTACTGTTTCTTCTTTCCAAGCAGAACAAAACTGACTCCACACGTTGACTACAATTTTGTCCCTTTCTGTGAATTAGATTTTCTGCACTCATGATTTAGGAAATTTTAAAATATTTCCACTTTAGCACATTAGAAAATGAAAAGATATTTAAAACTGGGGAAGCAAATCTGATTAGAATAGAGTTGGACCAGGAAGTAAATATAGGTCTGATATTCTCTTGATCACAAAAACCACAATCCATTCCTGCCTAACTTGGTTCAGGATGATAATATTTAATTTTGCTTCTTAAAACACTATTCAAACCCTTCCTCTTCCTGCCGTTCAGACATCATTCAGACTGAAACTCCATTCTGTACAGCTTGTTTCTGACAACAAATGGTATCTTTCCAGCAAGAGGAATTCCAAACACCATACATAGCAGTGAATGACTAAATGCAATAGTGCATACAGCTCATCATTTTCTTTCAAAATAATAAAATCTTATTTAAGTATGTTGACTTCAATACATGGATATTGACCAATATGGACAGAATATATGTAATGTGCATAGAACATAAAACATTACAGCGCAATACAGTCTTTGGCCCCTGATGTTGCATCGTCCTGTAAAACCAATTTAAAACCCATTTAACCTACACTATTCCAAAATCATCCATATGTTTATCCAATGACTATTTAATGTTCATGTGGTGAATCCACTATTGTTGCAGGCAGGGCATTCCACACTCTTACTACTCTCTGAGTAAAGAACCTACCTCTGACATCTGTCCTATATCTATCACCCCTCAATTTAAAACTTTCTCCATCCGAGGAAAACGTTTCTCACTGTCCACCCTATCTAATCCTGTGATCATCTTATATGCCTCTATTAAGTCACTTCTTAACCTTTTTCCCTGTAACAAAAACAGCCTTAAGTCCCTCAGCCTTTCTTCATAAGATCTTCCCACCATACCAGGCAACATCCTGGTAAATCTCTCTGCACCCTTTCCAATGCTTCCACATCCTTCCTATAATGCGGTGACCAGAATTGAACGTAATACTCCAAATGCGGCTGCACCAGAGTTTTGTACAGCTGCAACATGATCTCATGGCTCCTAAACTCAATCCCTCTACCAATAAAAGCTAACACACCGTATGCTTCTTAACAGCCCTATCAACCTGAGTGCCAACTTTCAGAGATCTATGCACATGGGCATCGAGATCTCTCTGCTCAACCACACTACCAAGTAATTTACCATTAGCCCAGTACTCTGTATTCCTGTTACTCCTTCCAAAGTGAATTATTTCATACTTTTCCGCATTAAACTCCATTTGCCACCTCTCAGCCCAGCTTTGTAGCTTATCTATGTCCCTCTGTAACCTGCAACATCATTCCACATTGTCCACAATTCCACTGACTTTAGTGTCATCTGCAAATTTACTAACTCATCCTTCTACACCCTCATCTAGATCATTATAAAAATGACAAAATAGATCTTTGCAATACACCACCAGTAACTGAACTCCAGGATGAACATTTCACATCAACCACCACGCTTTGTCTTTTTGCAGCTAGCCAATTTCTGATCCAAACTGCTGAATTGCCCTCAATCCCATGTCTCCGTTTTTTCTGCAATAGTTTACTGTAGGGAACATTATCAAATGCTTTACTGAAATCCATGTACACCACATCAACTGCTTTACTCTCATCCACCTCTTTGGTCACCTTCTCGACGAACTCGATAAGGTTTGTGAGGCAGAACCTACCCTTCACAAAACCGTGTTGACTATTCCTAATCAATTTATTCCTTTCTAAATGATTATAAATCCTGTCTCTTATAATCCTTTCCAAAACTTCGCCCACAACAGAAGTAAGGCTCACTGGTCTATAATTACCAGAGTTGTCTCTACTCCCCTTCTTGAACAAGGGGACGACATTTGCTATCCTCCAGTCTTCTGGCACTGTACTTGCAGATAATGATGGCCTACAGATTAAGGCTAAAGGGTCTGCAATCTCCTCCCTAGCTTCCCAGAGAATCCTAGGATAAATCCATCCAGCCCAGGAGACTTAGCTATTTTCATACTTTCCAGAATTGCTAACATCTCTTCTTTATGAACTTCAATCCTGTATAGTCTAATAGCCAGTATATGATGATCCAAATGGTGGGATTCCTCAAGATATTGAGGCAGATATTGATGGACTAAACATTATAATATCAAAATGTTTTGAAATTGATAAATACAAGGAAAGATCCAGGCCTCAATGAAGTAACAACGTAAGATAATAGACAGGTCAGGTACATAAAGGGTTAATGTGGCACTAAGTACAATATTGCTCAGATACAAGAGAACACCTGACTCTGGGCAGTCTGGAGATGATGTGGAAATGCCAGCATTGGACTGGGGTAAACACAGTAAAAGTCTTACAACACCAGGTTAAAAGCCCAACAGGTTTATGTGGAAGCAAAAGCCACTAGTTTTTGGAGCACTGCCCCTTCTTCAGGTAAGTGGGAGTTCTATTCACAAACAGGGCATATAAAAACACAAAGGCAATTTACAAAAGAATGGTTGGAATGTGAGTCTTTACAGGTAATCTAGTCTTAGAGGTACAGACAATATGAGTGGAGAGAGGGTTAAGCACAGGTTAAAGAGATGTGGATTATCTCCAGCCAGGACAGTTAGTGAGGATTTTGCAAGCTGAGGCAAGTCATGGGGGTTACAGATAGTGTGACATGAACTGAAGATCCCAGTTGGGGCCATCTTCATGTGTGTGGAACTTGGCTATCAGTCTCTGCTCAGTGCTGTGACAATGGATGATTGAAAATTGTTTGACAATCACCAGGCAAGAGTTGTTCCTGTTCCTGTTGGGTAACACTTCAGAGGTTATGGGTATTCAGCCTTTGATCTTCAGATAAACTTTCTCCAAGGTGGCTCTCACGACACACGACTATTCAGAGTCACTGAGCAGAAACTGATAGTCAAATTTTGCACAGATGAGGACAGTCTCAACCGGGATATTAGGTTCATGTCACACTATCTGTAACCCCCATGATTTGCCTGGGCTTGCAAAATCTCACTAACTGTCCTGTCTGGAGACAATATACATCTCTTTAACCTGTGCTTAACCCTCTCACCACTCACGTTATGTGTACCTTTAAGAATTGATTACCTGTAAAGACTTGCATTCCAACCATTATTTTGTAAATTGAGTTTGTATCTTTATTTGCCCTGTTTGTGAACAGAACTTCCACTTACCTGACAAAGGTGCAGCTCTCCAAAAGCTCGTGGCTTTTGCTATCAAATAAACCTGTTGGATTTTAACCTGGTGTTTTGAGGCTTCTTACTAGTCTGGAGATAGGCACATTTAAGTTAAGAATTAGAATGGGATGAGTTACATACCAATATCTTCTATTGTAAATATGTACATCGTCATAACTTGTTAATAAAGACTCCTGACGATGAAGTAGGATTCTTCATTCGGATTATCGTTAGGATACGTGAATTTACTTTTTAAATCCTGGAATGTAAACTATCTGATCCTGCGGGTGACTCCCTGTCCCTGATTAGTTTCCATGGAATGCCAGGCATGCTCTTCTCTCCCTTCATTTGAAATACTGATGCAGGGCATTCATTCAACTTGTTTGCAACCTATACTCTAACCCAATGACTCTAAGCTGGAGAGATTTGACATGTAAATATGTATTGCAGATGTGTTCACCCAAGAAAGTTTCACAGTTCATAAACTCCATATACTCACTCCAAGCACACAACCTGTTCTGCCATATCCTAGGCTAGATTACTTATATTGCAAGTCTCTACTTTTGACTTTGTAGTTGTACCAGGTAAAATTTTAAAACACATGAGATAAGCACTCAAGGAAGGAATGCTCTTCCAAATTTAATTGAATTACAGAATTGACAATTAAACTACTGAAATATGAGTCTTATTTAAAAATCAATTGAACTCCTTACCAAGATGAAATCCTTTCATTGCTTTTGCTGGTGATTATCTTAGTGATAGTTTGATTTTAACTGTTTGAACCATCATTGAGGTGTAAATTAAAGATCAGGGAATACATTTTTATTTAAAACTTCAATCAAGGATAGAACTGACATATGACTGGATATGAAAGACTGTATCCAGGAAAAAAATGCTCAATCTTGAGGACCTGAAAAGAGACAAGGCTTTGGGAGAGGGAGACAATCAACAGTGAGGAGGAACAATGGAAATATTCTAAGATTGAATCAGTCTAGAAATAGCTGGAAATCTAAAGTATAAAACAGAGGCACTGGAACACTCCATACAAACAGAAAAACTTCATTAAAATACCACAGGAGCCAAGACTGTATGATATTGCAGGATATGTTCAATGGACATGAAGGTGAATTTAATGTCATATTTTAGCATGCTGCATGATTTTCATGTGCTTTGCTCATTCACCTGAATGGATATATTATTTTCACATATATTTTAATTTGTTCAGAAGATCTTTAAATATATTTATCCATTATATTGTTAATTTAATTAATTAGTTGATTTTTTTTTACCCTTAAAAGTATCATGGCACCAACAACACTTAACTCATTCAGAACACATTAAATAAGAACAATCTTTGAAGAAAAAACCCTGCATATCCGGATATGTTGGAAATTGAAAAGTCCTGAACTATAAACAACCCTGCTTTCTCTTTCATTGACGTGAGTGCTGCAGAAAATACATATTTAAACACTGCGAACAGATTCAATTGAGAGCTAGTTTATAGCATACTAGCTACTGGAAAGAAAGCCACATGCAATGGAAGCCAATCCTTTCTGGTTGGTGCAACAATTAAATGACTATTGTTGAAAAATCTGTGATTGAGAAAAGGTAGACTTACAGTACTGTTCATGCATTAGTGCCAGAACCTGGGATGCTTTGGCAGAACCATTCCGGATTTGTACAAATGTGTTCTGGGTACACTGACCTGAATTCTAGTCTGTGGGATAAGCATTCCACTCTCCTGACTAAAATGCCATTAGCAGCCTGGTGACTGTAATTAGCATTGCTATTTTCAGCACTGACCTAACAACCAGCAGAATGTTAGTTGAACTTTCAGATGGCAAATGAGAGGCAAAACTGACAGTCGGCAGCAATCTTAAAGTGACATCACTTAACTGAATACAAAATTTGATGGTACAAAATGTATAGAACATTAAATTTAGGAACATCAAAGTCATAATAATGGTCTACCATATGTTGTTATTATGTTATTTTTGCAATATAAACAGAGTGCTTTATATCTTCCTGTATCTAATAAGAATATATCATCTCAGTGTTCTTATTTGAGAACATCAAGATTTTCCTGTCAATTTTATACCATTACTGTCATCAAATAATTTGTTCTGCAATCAACACCCCAAAATTAGGTGTTTAGGGTTCCTAATGAATACAAGCAATGGGAATTTTGCATTTCTTATCCAAACTATTGATGGATGTTAATCATTGTTTTCACCAATCTATACAAGCCATTTGGTAGCTTATGGTTGTGTAGATAGGGTCTCAAGTAAACTTGTATTCACCTTGAGTTCATTCTAGTCCATTCAGTGTGACACACAATTATCTTTAATCAAGTTTATTTCAGAGATTTATCACGCACAAATCTTTGCAATCTTGGCTTAAGATTCAATTAATAGCTGAAGCATTATCATTTTGCAGCAACTCAGTTTGTCAACACAAACTGCATTTGTCAAACACCTAAAACTGAAATAACAAGCTATATTTGATCCACATAAAGCGATTTTTTTGTGACTTGTGTAAACATTAACAATAATAAATTCCAGAAAATCTTCGCATCATGGTTACATCATCAAAAATTATTTTTGACAAAAGCAGTTGCTAGTTTATGTCTTTGGTTGTGAACCTTTTTATGGCATATAATTAAGCTCCTCAGCTGTTCCTCTACACATGCCAACTAGCAGCTATAGCATGTCTGGATTCAATCAAGTAAAACAGCATGAGCAGTTTTTCCACAACTAACCAAAGCATAGAAGGAAATATAAGAAATCAGTGTTTACTTAGTGCAACATCACCAATAGATAGTTTAGCAACAAATTTATTGGGATATTTTTAAGGGAAGAGGAGAATTTCATTCAGGGTGGCATGGTGACATCATAGTTAGCACTGCTGCCTCACAGTGCTAGGGACCTCGATTTGATTCCAGTCTTGAGTGATCATCTGTGTGGAGTTTGTGTGTTCTCCTGGTGGCCATGTGGGTTTCCTCTGCATGTTCCAGTTTCCTCCCACAGTCCAAAGATTTGCAGGTCAGGTGGATTGGCCATGCTAAATTGACACTTAGCATCCCAAAATGTGTAAGTTAAGGGGATTAGTGGGATAACTTCATAGATTTATAGGGATAGGATGGTGGGTGAGCCTGACTAAGATGCTTTGTCTAACAGTTGTACAGACTTGTTGGGGCAAATGGCCTCCTTCTGCACTGTACCGATTTTACAATTAGAATCTAATATTGTAAACAGTGTTCTAACTTATTTTGCTTTTCACTATTCATTACTGTTTGCAAGATGAAATATAAAGACATTCAGTTACTAGTGCCAGTAATGTAAACTATGTATAGAAGTAGCAGACCAAAATTATTCTGTATTGCTCTTTGATCAGATGATCAGTAGTCACAAATAAGCATCAGTTGGCCTTTTACCATTAAAGTGGTTACAGATAAAGTTGATATACAAGCTGATTGATATTTTTAATGAAAGACTTTGTAGTGTTTAGAATTACACTGTAGTGACAAAGATTTGTGGTATAGTAAACAATATAGACAACAACATATCATTTCAAAAGGGCAATGATAGATTAACTTAGTGGGCAATACTGTGGCAATGGGATTTCATTGCAGGTGAATGTGAGGTTATCCATTCTGGACTAAAAAAGAATAGATTAGAGTATTATTTAACTTTTGAAAAGCTGAGAACAGTGGATATCAAGAGAGATTTAGGGTCATCCTGATGAAAGATCATCCTTACTTCATTTTCTCGTCACAGATGCTGTCAGATCCGTTGAGTTTTCCAGCATATTCTGTTTTTGTTTCAGACTCCAGCAACCACAGTATATTATTTTTATCAAGATATTCAAGGATTTCCTTTCAATTAAACACACATTACTTCTGGCAAAATGGATGTCACTGAAAAATGCCATGCCCTCAAAGAATCATTCAGGCCATGAAAGCATGTTTTCATTAGTTTCCATTGCATCCCTTTTGCGTTACTTTTCTCTTTAGATGGTTTCAGAAAACCTCTTGGAAATTTATCACCCTACAGGAACACAGCTTTTATGTCAATTGATCTACAATCCTATGAATATGTGGCCAAGAAAAACTAAAAAAGACTTCAAGCATTTCTTTTCCTACATTGGGACAATGCATTCTAACATCTGTGTCAACCAGTCCCTCTTCACAACCCTAAACAACTAGCCTTGTTTCAGGCTTATTAGTCCTATCTATGTTGCTTTTCCATCAGGCTTTTCCATTTAAATCCATCAAAGTGACAAGACTGACTGTCCTCTTTTTGGTACTTCAGAGAAAGTTAAAATTCCTTCCAAACTATCTAATTTCTTGTGCTTTGCCCCTCTTATTTTTTCGTCCTCTGGTTTATTTGCAGCCATCACGAAATACATGGTTAATTCTGTTTCGAGACTTTTATTTCATTGTGTCGTGATACAATAAGAGGATGTGGCTATGTTTTTTGATTAAATTAGTATAGGAAAAAGATACCATCCAGAAGGAGGCTATTCGGCTCATTGAGACTGCATTGACAACAATCCCATCCAGGCCCACCAGGTGCTGCTAATCCCCTGACACTAAGGGGCAATTATTGCCTGGCCAAACAACCAACCCAGACATCTTTGGACTGTGGGAGGAAACCGGAGCATCTGGAGGACAGACGTGGGAGAATCTCCACCATCTCCCAGCTCCAACCAGAGATCCATCTGAACTTGTGCCTCCCTTCCCCCAGCAGACGCCAGCAGAAGGCCAGGAAGGTGCTGCAGAATGTCCAACGAATACAGTAAGAAGTCTGACAACACCAGGTTAAACTCCAGCAGGACCTTAACCTGGTGTTGTGAGACTTCTTAATGTGTTCACCCCAGTCCAATGCCGACATCTCCACATCAACAAGTGCAGATCAGAAGGATGGTGGATGGACATTAGCAATCAAGATATGTTGGGGATGTGTCTGCCAAGGGGGGGGCCTACTCCTGGAGAGGGGGGATCTGATTGTGGGGGGAGATGCCTCCCAGGGGTGGGGGAGATCTGATTGTGTGGGGTGGTCTGCTGGAGGAGCTTGCCTCCCAGGGGAGGTCAAATCATGGTTGGGAGGATACTGCCTCCCAGGAAGGGTCTGATCAAGGGGGAGAGGGTGGGCTGTTTCCTTGGGAGGGTTTGATCGGAGGGCGTCTGCCAGGGGGGGTTCTGCCTCCCAAGCTGGTCAGATCGCAGCTCACCGCCCCCCTCCACCCCCAGCTCTCTCTGTTTTGCTTTGTCTTTTACACCCAGGCACACTGTTTCAGATGTTTGTCAAATTGTTCATGCGCAGTTCAGAGTTCCAATTGTTCCAGCAGCACTAAGCTCCGCCCACAGTGCGGATCACACTGGAGCTGGCAAAAAGCGTATGGGCGCGCTGGAATGGGGATTCTGGGCTCAGATCTGTTTTACATTCGGATCCAGCACTTAGCCTCCGATTGGTAAAACCTGGCCCATTGACAACATTTAAAAGGCATTTGGACAGATACATGGATAGGAAAGATTTACAGGGATATTGGCCAAATGCAGGCAAATGGGTTGGCTTTTGTAGGCATTTTGATTAGCATGGATCAGTTTGGGTCGAAGGGATTATCGCCATGCCATAGATTCAATAATTTCCAAACGCACCATATATAAGGTAATGCCAGTGCTGAAGGAAGAAACTATTAAGCAGAAAAATTCCTATGTTTAAATCAGGTTAGTCAACGCAAAGGTGTCTGACAGGAAATCAGAGAGCACAGTCTGAGAGTCAACAGGCAGTGGTGATACTCTGTCCAATTTTCACATTTAATCAGGCTCAGGTATCTATCAGCTACCACCTCTCCCAGTTAAGCAGTGTCCAGCACTAAGCTTCAATACACGGGCCTGATTAAACGTGAAAATTTGGCAGAGTAACATTGCAAAGACTAGAGGTGAGATCAAACATCAATAAAAGCTGGAAAATCCTCAGCACTTTTATTTGTTTTGTTCAGCATTACGGTGCATTGTGGACGGAGCTTCAGAAATGCACACACAAGAGATAAGAGGTCCACTCATCCCAAATACTGCAGCAGCAGTGGAACATGCTGTGGTAAGTACAGGAACTTTTTAAAGTGTGTTTAAATTGCTCATAGTATTAGACTCCTGATCAGTAAAACAGCAGGAATATTAGTTCAAACAGCAGAAAAGAAAGGTTTGTGGGATATTGTAAAAACGTCCACAAAATTCCACAACATTGGAAGTTAGCTAATCTACTGTCCGAGTTTAAACTATTCCATCTATGCACAGAAATATGGTTTGCCAACTCAGACGTGTCCAAACCAGCCAAGTAGGCCATAAGGATTTGTTTAGCTATTAGAAATAAAGGTTTAATTGAAGGCTAAACGCATTTGGGCTCATGGAAGAAGACAAAAAAGATCTCAAAAAGATTTGAACCACTTTGGAAGATCAGTTCAGAATTAAATAGAATTTCTTCATCTATTGCCTCGAGTCCATATCATACCAGCAATAGCCTATGGAATCCATTGATCTTTTAGTAGTCTCGACAGAAATTTTTCAGAAACAATGCTGACAGACAGAATTGCTGAATGGAGTAGAATTGTGAATAGAGTAGCCAAATGTGGGAACATGTAGGACTATGACGCATACTGAAAGGTTGCCCGACATTTGTTAATTTCTGCAAGGAATATGAAAAAATAGGTCACTGGAGGTAGAAATGCAAAATAGCAAAGACTGAAGAAATGTGAGAATCAAAAAGATTAAATAGACCATAAACACTCAATATCTTTGAGCAGCAAGTGTTGATCACATAGGAAAAACTTACACTAAGTGGCAGGCAAAACAGGCAAAAGCAATAATGATAAAGATTTTGTGAGGCACAATGAGCAAACAGCATTCATGTACAAAACACAGATGCCATTATGCTGTGAGAAGTATATATCACAATTGGTATCATCAGTTCTCAGGAGGTTGATAAGCATTCACTACAGGCAAAAGTCAGTATCGTGCTTTGGTTTCACTTTTCCTTGCCCTTTTATTTGCAGCTTTTAGTAGGTTTAAACATTTCTGTGTGACTTTCCAAGCTGTGGCTTCTTTGTAGCAATTTTCAAACTCTCTTTTAAATCCACTCCTGATACCGTGTTTCATGCCAAAAGACAATAGAGCTATTGGTGTCCGTCTCAGTGAGGGTAATTTATTGAGCAAATCTTAAGATGGCAGAGACTCCAGTGACTGCCTCATAGTAGAAGTCACATGACTATGGAAATTCAGATAGGATGTGTAGTATTGCCTACATTTCAGATGAAATTGTCTTGCAGCTGTAAGCCCCTCCTGCAACGCACACACCTTATTCTGAGTTTTTGTTCTATTTCAGTCCAATGCCTCAATTTTCTGCTTGCCCAGTGTCCAGCAATGCTCCATCAACTTTCCAACACAGCATCTTACCCAGGACCTATCCCTGTAGCCCCATCTATTTACCCTACTAATCCCTCTAACCTATACATTTTTGGTTACTTAAGGGATCAATTTAGCATGGCCAAGCCACCCAACCTGCACATTTCTGGACAGTGGAAGGAAACCAGAACAACCAGAGGAAGCCCATGCTGGCGCAGAAAGAATGTGTAAACTCCATACAGACAGTGACCCAAGACTGGAATCGTATCCAGATCCCTTGCGCTGTGAGGCAGCAGTGCTAACCATTGTGTTGCCCCTATTTTGGGAATAAGAAAATGGCAGAGGCATTGAACAAATATTCTGTGTCTGCAGAAGATGCAAGTTTCACACCAGAAATATTAAATTAGAGACTAAGAAGAATAACAAAATTAAATAAATTAATATCACTAGAGGAAAAAGTATTGGGAAAACTTTAAGGAACTAAAATCCGACAAATTCCATGAATTCGATTGCCTATCCATTAAGGTTGAAAAGATAGTGGATGCATTGGCTGTAATTTTCTGGAATTCACTGGATTTGGGAATTGTCTCATCAAGTTGGAAGTTGGAAAATGTTACTCCTCTTTTCAAGAAAAGAGAGAGAAAATAAGGAAACAAGGGTAGTTAGCCTTATTGTTAGGAAAATGCTAGAATCTATTATTAAAGGAGAGTTAACAATGAGTTTAGAAAAAATTAATATGGTTTTACTAAAAGGAAATCCTATTCAACAAATTTATTGGAATCTTTTGAACTCTTGACTAGTAAGGCAGATAAAGGGGAATCAGTATATACAGCATACTTGGACTTCTGAAAGGCTTTCAATGAGCTGGTTATCGGAGGCAAGTTTTTTATGCAGAAGGTGGTGGGTGCCTGGAACTCACTGCCATGGAAGCAGGTATGATAGTGATTTTTAAGGGGTGTCTTGACAAATACATGAATAGGATGGGAACAGAAGGAAGAGTAGGGAGCTTTAGTTCAGGTAGCGTGGTCAGTGCAGGCTTGGAGGGCCAAAGGGCCCATTCCTATGCTGTGATTTTCTTTGTTCTTTGAATGTTAATAGGTAAGATAATGCACACGAAATTGGTGGTGTTATTTTAACATGGATAGAGGATTGATTAACAAATCACCATCCTGATTACACACAGACAGTGTAATAGACAGTGATGTCTATTAGCATGGAATAGACTGTGTAATGGACAGTGATAGACAGGAATAGACAGTGTAATGGACAGTGATAGCCTTTTTCCTAGGATGGAGAAAGCTAGCACGAGGGGACACAGCTTTAAATTAAGGGGTATGAGTTATAGGACGGATATCAGAGGTAGGTTCTTTACTCAAAGAGTGATTAGGGAGTGGAATGCCCTGCCTGCAGCTGTTGTAGATGCGCCAAGTTTGGTGGCGTTTAAGAGGTTAATTGATAAGTATATGGAAGAGAAGGGAATGGTTTAGTTTGGAGGGGCATTGCTTTTTATTTTGGTCGGCACAACATCGAAGGCCGAAGGGCCTGTTCTGTGCTGTAATGTTCTATGTTCTATGTTCTATGTAGATCAAACGTGCTCAGCAAAGCGATCACCCTGTCTAGGCTTGGTCTGTCTAATATTGAGGAGCAGTGAATGAAATACAGCACATTAAAAAAGGTGCAAGTGAAACAATGAGTGTTTTGGGCCTTGAATGGCAAGCATGGAAGAGGTAAAGGGGCAGGTGTTACATCTTCCACAATTACATGGGAATGTGTCATGAGTGACTAGAGAGATGTTGGGTGTAGTGGAGGCATGGACTAGGTTATCCTGGAGGGAATAGTCTCTGCGGAATGTTGACAGAGAGAATGAAGGGAATATGTGTTTGGTGGTGGCATCATGATGGAGTTGGCAAAAATGGTGGAGGATTATGCTTTGCATGTAGAGGCTGATGGGGTAAAATATGAGAACAAGAAGTACTCTATTCTTGCTCTGGGAGAGAAGAGAGGGAGCGAGTATCATGGTGTGGGAGATGGACCTCATCGCGCAAGGATCCTGACCTTCCAGTCGCTTGTCATTTTAACGTACGACCCTGCTCCCATGCCCACATGTCTGTCCTTGGCCTGCTGCAATGTTCCAGTGAAGCTCAACACAAACTGGAGGAGCAGCATCTCATCATCCACTGGGCACATGACAGGCTTCAATGTTGAGAATTCAACAACTTTAGATGATTAGCTTTATCTCACTTCAACCCCTTTGTTTTCATTTTATTTAATTTTTTTACTCTTAGAATCATACAGTGCAAAGGAGGCCATTCAACCCATCTAATCTGCACCAACCACAATCCAATCCAGGCCCTATTCTCGTAACCCCACATATTTATCCTGCTAATCTCCCTGACACTAGAATCAATTTAGCCTGGCCAATCCACCTAACCCACACATCTTTGGATTGTGGGAGGAAACCAGAGTATCTGGAGGAAACCCATGCAGACACGGGGAGAACATGCAGATTCCACACAGACAGTGACCCAAGCTGGGAATCAAACCTGGGCCCTTGGTGCTATGAGGCAACAGTGCTAACCACTGTGCCAATGTGCTATCCCTGTTCTCTACTTTTATTCCTTTGTTGTCTTTCTTCGTTTTCTGCCTGCCCCCACTTTTTTTCCCTACTTAATCCTCATTTTCTTACCTTTTCTCCCCTGTTCTTCTCCTTTCCCCCTTTTTCTAAATGTTACCTCTCTTTCACTCATTCCCTCCCCCCTCCACATCTTCATCAATCACAGTTTACCCTCTGATTCAGCTTCTGTGCTGTTTGAACATTCACACCTTTTATTTTCTATGGACTGCAATTAGCAGCCTTTTCCCTGGGTTTATATATGTCCATGACTCATCTTTCATTCCCTCACTCTACAGTATAACTATCTCTTACTTTCTCTGCCTTTTAGCTTCAAGTCATCTGGACTCAAAAATGTCAGCTCTTTTTGCTCCTTACAGATTCTGCCAAACATGCAGAGATTTTACAGCATTTTTTCTTTTGGCCTTTCGGGCAGTGCCAGTTTGCTCCTTGGGTGGTGCCAGGCTGCACTGCCCAAGGGGCACTCGTTATTCCTGGGTGCCTCAATGGCCTCTTCTCCCTCCAGCGGGGTCAGGCTTCCCTGTTCCCCATTAATGGGGAGCAAGAGTAAACTCCAATAGAGGGAACTATTCATTTCTGAGCCCGCTAACCCTATGAAAATGTCAATTTCCATATTGTAATCAGCTCTGCTCCAATTTCTAGCATGGAACTGATTATGTGAAAAAACTCAGTGCCAGAGGTGCGCGGAGGCCATGACACAGAGTAGGGAACCCACAAAACAGCCCCTACTGATATCTCCCAGCCTACTTGAGCAGTGCAGGGCTGGGAGATTCACCCCCATTGAATCTGTGATTTCAGAGATCTGGGGGCATGGTCTATGTGGATTTAATATGTCCTCCCCATGTCTGCATGGATTTCCTCTAGATGCTCCTGTTTTCTTCCACAGTCCAAAGATGTTAAGTTAGGTTAGGTTAATTGGCCATGCTAAATTACCCCTGAGTGACAGGCGGATTAGTGGGATAAATACATGGCGTTACAGGGATAGGGTCTGAATATTTTGGAAGAAATGGATGAAGACTTGTGGAGGAAGATGTAGCATTAGGGTTTGTAAAAGTTAATGACAGGGACTGGGTAAAAGCACCTCCCAGACGGATAATATAGTGGCTCAGGAATATTTGCAGGATAGAAGGATTTTCCCGAGGATATCCTGTTTGAGGATGTAAAAGAGCCAGAAGATCAGTAGGGCACCCAAGGATGCTTGCTGACATAGCATGAAGGAACAGCCAAACTTTGATGTTCACATGTGGGAGACACTAGCCACATGTGTGAGACACTAGCCAGTGCCAGAAGGAAATAGCATTAGCTAGGAGTCAGTGTGTGCACCATGATGATCAGTGGCTACAGCACTGACAACATCAACTCATATTCAATACTTGTCCATTGGTGTCTTCAGCCAACAGCAAATGTGCACCATATGAAACTATCCCATTGTAAATGAATTTACTGCATGTTTATCATCTCAAAATGGAACAATACAGTCACTGATGATATTCCTTCAATCACTTTGCTCCGATTTTCCCTCTGGCTCTTTTCTCTTCCACTTTCTCATGTTAATCCCCATTTCCTATTCTTGTTTCGCATGACTTGACTCCCTATATTGAGCACTATGGAAGATCAGTTAGTTTACATATTCTTACAATTTTTATTGTCTCACAACACGTCAGAAATCCAGGTGTGCACTGCCCTGACAATCATGCAAAACTACATCTATCATGTTACCAAATTTTAACGATTAAAATGGTTATTTCAAGTGTGATACAAAACGTTGCATTATTTTGATAACATAGGAGATACATAATGTACTGCATGCAGGCTGATAAACTGTTCTCTCACATGTCATCAGAATCATGGCCAGACGAGTTAGCTTTAAATCCTAAAAAATTTTGAAATTACATTCACACTATAATACTTGGTTGCAAAATATTTTTGACCACTGGATGGAGCACAACTAGATTTTTCAGCAAGCGTCAACTCTTAACTTTGCTTCTTGTAAAACCATCATCTGCATAAATGTTCCATTATGACAGGCACAATTTACCTGCCAGAAGATACTGCCATTAGGTCCTGCCCCTTTGGCATTTCCCATTCCCCGTGGGCACTGCCAAGGTACCTCCAGGCATTGATACCTTGGGCAGTGCCAGAGCACAGGCAAGGGATCAATGCCCAGGAGGCACCCCCTCCAGCTCCCAATGCTCTTGAGAGCCTCAATTGCTCCCCGTTCACTCCAGCGGGGTTGGGCCACCAGCTCCCCGCAAGTGATGAGTACTGTAAACACTACTGGAGTGAAATACACCTGGTAGCGAGCAAGAGACTAGCCAGCCTAGAGATTTAAGTCCTGGACCTGTTAATAGCATTTAAATTATATTGAAATTTACATCAGCATAATTTATGCAACACCGCACAGAGCTGACATCATCGGAAATCCAGCACTGGACGACATGCTTGGGGCCGGATGATCAGTGCAGATCCCATAGATCCCATAGCCACCTAAGTCTCCTGACCTGCTGCGCAAAAATATCAGCGAAGCAGGATGGGAGAATCACTCCCATATTCTCTACACTGCACAAAATACAAACTGAAAGTAAAACAACAGCCTCTGCAAACACCCTAATGACATCATCATCAAATTATATGATCAGCTCTAAAAGCAATCTGCAACCATTTTAAATATATAACAATATTGTTAACAAATATGGATGGTTCATTCCAAATCTGTTAATGGTATTAACTCCACTATATGTATTATTAAAGATACACCAGACATCAGTCGGGAAGGTACCACAAAAGAGGCATTTAACCAAGCCAAGTAGGTGTTGTAGTCAGCATGTTTATAGATGCACTTCAACTCCACCAAGGGAATAATACTAATGATGTAATGTAACCCTACATGGTATTGTGGCCATTTTATCCCACAAAATGGATGATGGGTTGGAGAAACCTGTGAGATATGCATTGAGATGTGGAGAAAAACAGTTCACAAATTAAGAGAGAGGGGCTAGCTGTCATCTGTGATATCAAAAAGTTCCATTGATATCTACACAAGAAACATTTCACTTCAGTAACAGACCATAAGTCACTGCTAGGTTTATTTCAGGAAGATAAAACCAATAATTTTTATATTGTCCAGGGATACAAATAGTCAATGAAAATACCCTGAGTCATATTGCTTTGCTAGAGATGGGTGCACTGCCCATACTCCCAGAATAGATAAGAATGGCCATGAATTTTCTAGACACTTTGGAAGGGTCAGCTCAACAGATTAAGTCATAAAGTCATAGAGATCTACAATCACAGAAAAAGACCCTTCAGCCACTGAGTCTACACTGGTCAAAGACAAAGCCATCCAACCATTCTAATCCTATTTTCCAGCACTCAGCCCATAGCCTTGTATGCCTTGGCATCGCAAGTGCACATTTAAATGTGGAAGCAAGTGTGGAATACAAGGAAAGTAGAAAGAAACTTAAGCAAGGAGTAAGGAGGGCTAAAAGGGGTTATGAAAAAGCATTGGCCATCAGGATTAAGGAAAATCCCAAGACTTTTTACACATATATAAAGAGCAAGCGGGTAACAAGGGAGAGGGCTGCCCCACTCAAAGACAAGAGAGAGAATCTATGTGTGGAGTCAGAGGAAATAATCACGCTATTAAATGAGTATTTTGTGTCAGTATTCACCAAAGAAAAGGACTTCATGGATAATGAGTCTGGGAAAGGATGTGTAGATATTTGTGTCAGGTTGAAATTAAAAAGGAGGAAGTATTGGAGTTCTTGAGAAACATCAAGATAGACAAGTCTCCAGGGTCTGATGGGATATACTCCAGAATACTGGGAAAGGCAAGAGAGGAAATTGCTGAGGCCTTGAGAGAAATCTTTGTATCCTTGCAGGCCACAGGGGAGGTCCCAGAAGATTGGAGAATAGCCAGTGTTGTTCCTTTGTTTAAGAAGGATAGCAAGAATAATCCAGGTAATTACAGCCAGTGAGCCTTACATCAGTGGTCAAGAAATTATTGGAGAGGATTCTTCGAGACAGGATTTATTCTCCCTTGGAAGTAAGTGGACATATTACTGAGAGGCAACATAGTTCTGTGAAGGAGAGGTTGTGTCTCACGAAACTGACTGGGTTTTTCGAAAAAGTGACGCAGACGAAGAATGAGGGTAGGGCTATGGATGTTGTCTATTTGGACTTCATTAAGGCCTTTGACAAGGTTCCTCATAACAGACTGGTGCAGAAGATGAGTCACATGGTATCAGAGGTATGCTGGAAAAGTGTATACAAAACTGGCTCGGTCAAAGATGACAGAGGGTAACAGTGGAAGAGTATGTTTCTGAATGGAGGGCGAT
Source organism: Sphyrna mokarran (assembly GCA_024679065.1). Taxonomy (NCBI): domain Eukaryota; kingdom Metazoa; phylum Chordata; class Chondrichthyes; order Carcharhiniformes; family Carcharhinidae; genus Sphyrna; species Sphyrna mokarran. The sequence goes on from JAGIQG010000015.1 coordinate 53,016,079, forward strand.
GACAAGTGGTATTCAGGGATTAGTGCTGGGATCTTTGCTGTTTACATTGGAGGAAAATATAACTTGATTGATTAGTAAGTTGCAGATTTCATAAAGGTTGGTGGATTTGTTGGTAGCGATGAGGACCATCAGAGGACAAAGCAGAATATAAATCACTTAGAGACTTAGGTGGAGAGATGGCAGGTGGAGTTTAATCCAGAAAAAAGTGAGGTAATGCATTTTGGAAGGTATAACGCAGATAGGAAATATACAGGAAATGGCAGAACGCTTAGGAGTATTGATAGGAAAGGGATCTGGGTATACAGACATACAGGTGACTGAAAGTGGTAATGCAGGTGGAGAAGGTAGTCAAGAAGACATACGGCATGCTTGCCTTCATTGGCCAGGGTGCTGAGTTTAGAAATTGGCATGTCATGTTGCAGCTTCAAAGAACATTAATTAGGCTACAATTGAAATATAGTGTTCAATTCTGGTTGCCACACTATCAGAAGGATGTGGAGACTTTGGAGAGGGTACAAAAAAGATTTACCAGGATGTTGCCTGGTACGGAGAGTATTAGATATGAGGGGAGGTTGGAGAAACTTGGTTTGTTCTCACTGGAGTGTTGGAGATCGAGGGGAGACCTGATAGAAGTCTACAAGATTATGAGAGGTATGGACAGAGTGGATAGTCAGAAGTACTTTCCCAGGGTGGAGTTACTAGGGGGGTAGGTTTAAGGTGCGAGGGGCGAGATTTAAAAGAAATTTACAAGGCAAATTTTTTACACAGAGAATGGTTGGTGCCTGGAACTCATTGTCGGGGGAGGTAACGGAAGCGGATACAGTTGTGACTTTTAAGGGGTGTCTTGAGCAGTACATGAATGAGATGAGAATAGAGGGATATGGTCCGAGAAGCGTAGGGGGTTTTACTTAAGTCAGGCAGCATGATCGGTGCAGACTTGGAGGCCGAAGGGCCTGTTCCTATACTGTAATCTTCTTTGTTCTTTGTCCTTTAAATACTTCATGAGGGCTTCTGCCTCCAACACCATTTCAGGCAATAGGTTTCAGACTCCCACCATCCTTCAGGTAATAAAATCTTTCTTCACATCCCCTCTAAATCTCCTGCCCCTTTTCTTAAATTTATGCCCCCTTGTCACTGATCCCTCCACCAAGGAGAAACATTTCTTCCTGTCCACTCTATCTATGTCCCTCATAATTTTATCATGTCCCCACTTGGTCTCTTCTGCTCCAAAGAATATAACCCAAGTCTATCAATCTCTCTTCATAACTAAAACTCTTCAGCCCAGTCAACATCCTGCTAAACCTCCTCTGCACCCTTTCCATTGTTATCACATGCCTTCTATAATGTGGAATCCAGACGGCAGACAATATTCTAGCTGTGGCCTCACCAACAGTTTATATAGTTCCAGCATAACCCCCCTGCTCTTAAACTGTATGCCTCGACTAATAATGGCACATGTGCCTTTTTAACTACTTTAATCTACCTGTCCTGTTATGTTAAGGGACACGTGTGAATGCACACCAATATCCTTCTGATGCTTAGTGGTTCCCAGGGTCCTGACATTCATCTTATATCCTCTCGCTTTGTTTGTCCTGCCCAAGTGGATTACCTCACAGTTATCTGAATTGAATTCCATTTGCCACTGATTAGCCCATCTATATCCTCCTTTAATCTGAGGCTGACCTCCTCATTAATGACCACCCTACCAATTTCCATATCATCTGCAAACATTCTGATCAACCCTCCAACATTCAAATCTAAATCATTTTATAAACCACAAACAGCATTTACATAAACCCCAAAACTGAGCCCTGCTGTGCTCCACTAGGTACAGTCTTCCAGTCCAAAAAAGACCTCTTGACCATCAGTATTTGCTTCCTGTCATTGAGCCAATTCTGTATCCAATTTGTCAAATTTCCTTGGATTCCAATAGGCTTTTACCTTCGTTATCAGTCTCCCATGTGGGAGTAAGTACTGGGCTAATGGAAACTCACTGTTGTCGAAGGTAAAACAGTTGATAGTTTATGGATGGCAGAACAAGAGAGAGTTTCAGAGGAAATGAAATCTTACTAGCTCAGGAAAAACAAACTTAATTGTGTGGATGGCATCATCCTTCTCTGGATCAAGAGCGTCAGGCCAGGAAGAGAATTATTACTGAAAGAGTTATATTATGCCCATCAAGTGTGCCTAAAATGAAGATGTTGGCAAGAAGTTGCATGTGGTGTCCTGGAGTTAATGCTGCAATAGAAAGAGTAGCAAAGCTCTTTTCAGCTGAAGCTACCTGCTTTGTTACATCCATGGGAATGTCCAGATCAATCCTGGGTTAGGGGGGTCCACATCAAAAATGTTGGACCTTTTATGGGTACAATGCTTTTATGGTTAGTGGACATCCATTCAAAGTGGATGGAGACGTTTGACATACAGGAGGATTTGGACCAGGTGGCCCCAATACACATGGATCGGATCCAGTGTTTCTGAGACTGAAGGATCTGATCGGGGTGTGCTATAGGCTCTTGAGATGGCTATCATTAAAGTTATTACAGTGGGTAATTTAAATTGATCTTAAATATGGGCACTTGTGTTTCTTCAGAAGGGACTCTTCAAATGCAGTCAACAAACATGTAACAAAACTTACTCCAACTTATAAGTCAAAAGAAGGGTTTAATAAAGAAACTGCATAATTCCAATCTTGGGGCCTCGTCCAAGGCCTTGTCTCATTCTGTAATTGGTTCCAAGCTGACCCTTACAGCTTGTTACCACTGGTCACATTATATCTGATACAATGTTGTCACCGGTTACATTCTAACAGATCCCTTTATTTTACTTCCAAAATAATTTAAAACAAGCATCCTCCAGTATTGTCAATAACTTTCCAGTACCTGCACCCCTTTCTGTAAAACAATTGGATAGCTGTGGAATTGCACCAACTCAGTTAAATTTGGAAACTTCCTTGTTTTCCAGCAATTGTTTAATGATGGCGAAATCAATTCTCAGTCACTTTTCTGTTATAGTTTTAAACATAGAACATTACAGTGCAGAACAGGCCCTTCGGCCTTCGATGTTGCGCCAACCAATTAGGAAAAAGCCATGACCCTCCAAACTAAACCATTCCCTTTTCGTCCATAAACTTATCTACTAACCTCTTAAACGCCACCAAACTTGGCGCATCTACAACTGCCGCAGGCAGGGCATTCCATACCCTAACCACCCTCTGGGTAAAGAACCTACCTCTGATATCCGTCCTATAACTACCACCCCTTAATTTAAAGCTATGTCCCCTCGTGCTAGCTTTCTCCATCCTAGAAAAAAGGTATCACTGTCCACCCTATCTAAACCTCTAATCATCTTATATGTTTCAATAAGGTTTCCTCTTAGCCGCCTTCTTTCTAATGAAATCAACCTCAAATCCCTCAGCCTCTCCTCATAAGACCTGCCCTCCATACCAGGCAACATCCTGGTAAAACCACTTTTGAACATTGTCTCAGAAGGACCAAATTGTCCACATAACACTCAATGGGTACTTACCCAATGTGCCCATAAAAAATAATTATTTTAACATGTCAGACAAATATATCTCCATATCCAATGCCTCCACTAATGCTAAAGTTTCAGCCACCAATGTACTTTTGACTACCCCTTTTATTTTCTTTGCTTCCCAGGCCAAGGAGCAATATTTTCTTTCCTTACCAGAAATATTATGAATTCAGCACCACTCAAATGTCTATCTAGTAGATTGGCATGTGAAATATTGTTAAACACAATTAATTTCATATCTTCTGATTCTTCTAGTGTTGGAAATTTAATTACACATTCCTCTATTTTAATTTTCTTAATTTTTTATTAGCCTGCAAGATCTCTCTGATTGCAGTGCATCTCAATATACCACTAAGCTCCAGGACATTATAGCTCCCATTCGGTCTTGTCTGTGTGTACAGGCAATTTAGCTGTACTATCATGTTCCTCAACAATTCTGTTTCTTTTTCATTGGCCCGTTTCTCTCTTTCCATTGCCCTTTTTCTGTGATGGGAATGGGATCAATACTGTTTAGGAATCCCTGTTGACTCATTGTTATCCCGGAGGTGCTTTATTAGATATCAAGACCAAGGTATCGAAAAGCACCAGCTGCTTGACTCCCTACTTTAAATTCTGATTTCAGCTTCTCAATTATCCTTTTATCTAACTCTTATGTGCCATCCCACAGGAAATCGTCCACATGCATCACAAAAATTCTAGCTAGTTTTCTTTTAGCCTTCCAGAAGAACATTGCTGGATCTGCTTTTAACTGGACACAGCCAGTCTTCAGCAATGCAGAACATACACAGAAATACAATCCTTTGATGCATCAGTTAAGCCATGTATGCATTTATTCATTTTCCAAAAATGTCCCTATATATTACCTGCTTCTTTGGGTACCCTCAAAAAAACTTTTCTCTAAAATGTTTTGTCCTGCAGAAATGTTGCTTTGATAAATATTGACTTATGCATCCAATTATTAGATGCTAGAACAAAAAAGATTTTCAGTGTCACTTTCCCTGCTGTGGGTGGATCAACTCTAGTATCTCTCCCTTCCAAGTGTTCCTCATACCCATGAGCTACTAATCTGGCTTTTGCTTCATATGTCCCATCTTGCAAAACTTTCTCTGTGCAAATCTATCTATGGGACAAAGCAGGCTTCCCTTCATCTGGTAACTCAGTCTACACCACAAACTCTTTCCCAACTGGCCAGCTCTCTTTTTTGGTCTCTCTTACTTCCACCAGCTATATTTTGTTTGCAGCTATTAATACTTCCATATCAGGGGGACTTGTACTCTTATTCCTATCATAGGTTTGATTCCTAGCCTTCCTCGTTAAATTCCAGCCTCTACTGTTGTGTCTGTTTCTGTCAGGACTGCTACTCTCAGACCGCTGTTCTCTGTTGACACAACTTAATTCGCATCTTCATGACTTTTTACTGGGTTCACAAATGCTTGCTGTCTCATCCTCAGGATTTAGGTCTCGCTTTTCTTGTTTCTATCTATCCACCCCATTTTCCCAATCTATAGCTTTGGCTTCTTGCCCTTACTCTTAGGTGTTGAGCCAGTGTTTGTACTTTTCTGCTTTCCTGATTATAGTGGTATCCCTCTACTCATTTGTCCCTTCGGGTACATATGATACCACTGTGCCTACTTTGGGTAGCTGAAACTTTGAAATAGCAGTTTCATCCCCCACTTCACTGATATCTTGTTGTTCATTAGATTCTCTCTCATCTATAGTTGACTAATCCTCATAATAGCTCAGGATATGTGCATGTGAGGTACAAGATGCCTCCTATATTTCTGCATCTTGCTCAGTTGCTTCAAATTCGTATCTAATTCCCATACTCTTGAATAGTAAGCTCGCACTGTTTGGTTACTATGTTGTAATATAATTACTTTGCCGTCTGTTCTTATCACTTTTCCGGGCCCTTTCCACTCTTTTTTGCCTTCTCTTTTAGAGCAGGTCCTGTCCCCTTTCTCAAAGTATACCCTTTAAGCACTTCTTACCCATTCTAAAACCTCAGCCTTAACAAAAGCCTTTCTCCACATAGCGTTCAAGCATACAGAAAACATGCAACTAATGCTTGTCTCTTCTGGCGCCAGAAGAGCATCTGTTAATGCTGACAGCAACTTTGAATTTCTCCTATATACCAACTGCTTTGGACTATAATTCCCCCACCATATGTAAAGTATTTTTTGTGCGCATTGCCCATGCTAATGCAACCTGCGGTTTACAGCCCAGTTGATTTGTCAAACTTTAAGGCAACATGTCTTCTATAACTGCGTGATTCCTTTCACAGAGGCCATTGCTGAATGGGCTCTCCACTGCAGTGTGCATTATGACAATATTTAAATTTTCATACATATCTTGAAACTCACCATTTGTGAATTTATCCCCATTGTCTGCCAAAAATTTAGACGGTGCCGCCACTGTGTTCCAATCCAGTAGATCATAATTTTATCTATGATGGTCTTTTTACCTTTGTGGATATGCTAAACTGGATGGCCAGGTCCACAAAATGCAATAGATAGAAGCCTTTGTTCTTATCCCATACCTTTAGATCCATCGCCACTACATCATTGAAATCTCGTGCTAGTGTAGACTCATGACTGGACACAGGGATGTCCTTCTGTATTTTATGCAAATTTCACACTGCAGCTGATATTAGCTCTAAGAGATCATTATGTTCTTTGTATAGCACACCAGCATCCTGCAGCAGTGCTCCGAATGACAAAACTACTCATGGAGTTTCAGAATAATCTTTTTGTCCATCATACTGTTGTCTATTAGCGACACTAATGAGTCATGAATCCTTCGCTCTTAATTTAAGGAAGACAATAATGGCCACACCTATATCCTGGAGCAATGCTCTCATTCTTTGTGGAGCTGGAAACCAAACTGCTTATGGAGTTTCAGAATAATCTTTTTGTCCATCATTTGTTAGCGACACTAGTGCATCATGAATCCTTTGGTCTGATAATTTTGGTTTGTTTAAGGGAAGACAATAATGGCCAAATCTTGTAAATTGTAAGTTTACAGTTTTCCCAAATACCACGGCTTTATCCTATTTCAAACTGATGACCATCTGAGCTTTCTTCATTTCAGACTTGCGTAATAACAAAGGTATGTCACTGGAAACTACATCTGTACTTACAGATCCTACAAGGAAGTATCACCTTCTTGGAGGATATTAAAGTGTTGTCACCTCCAAATCTAAAGCAGGTAGAACAATCATGTTCTTTTATTTTCTTTCGGCCTTTATGATCAAGATATAGGGTATAGAAAACTGATTTAAAATAGGGATCATGAGCCTTGGGAGTCCCTGGTAAGTGTGTAAATAGATGATGATATTGATGTACTTGTTTTTATCCTACAGGTGCTTTGGTCCACCTTGTTGTCTAACAAGGGGCATACATGCGATGGGTCGTGAGAGGGCTGCTCTTGGATTTTTTTTTTCGAGAGTATCCTAGTGCTTCACGTTGTTAGTGTATGCTTGACCTGGACCATTTGATGGGCAACATGACAGCTCAGTGACTATCGCTGTGATGTGCAGATACATGGATTTGGGCCTGTGTCTGTGGGAGTTTGCGCATTCTCCCCGTGCTTGCGGGGGTTTTCTCCGGGTGCTCCAGTTTCCTCCCACATCCCAAAGATGTGCTCTTAGGCTAATTGGCAAAACAAATTCTCCCTAAATTGTCTCAAATTTGGTTTTTAATCCATAGATCTATAACCATAGACAGGGATCGTGGGTAGAATTGGGAACATCGAGATGGCGGCATGGGCTCGTTGGTCCGAAGGGCCTGTTTCCCGTGCTGTATTGTTCTTTGTTCTTTGATACCCTAAATAACAATTTAGCTAATCTTGGGCATAGAGAGTAGATGTACATCCACTATCTAAAACAGCAAATTGAAACAATCTATCATCAGGATGCTCATTCCAGGATTTAACTTTTCTGCCACAAAAACAATGTCTTCCTGTCCTTATCATTGTCACTTTATCGGTTTCTCCCAAAAGTGCTGAATTAGTGGGGTAACTGTTCCAGATCAAGACGTTTTTAGTGCAATTTTAGACCTGAATCTCTCCACTCTGAGCACTGCAGAGTTCACAATCATGAATATTAGTAAAAAGCCAGAGGCAGGGCCTATTAGTGCCAGAGTCTAACGGCTTTGTAACTCTGCGCATGCACAGTAGCTCCAATCTGTCAATCTCCCTGTTTGGTGGCCAGTTCGATCACTACCCAGCCCGGGATTCCCACAATGCTGTCCCTCCAGTATCCCCAAACGCCCCCTCCCCCCCAAAGTTTCGATTACAGCCTCCACAATAATTCCTGGGCCAGTCCAGACCCCTTCAGCCCTGGAGCACCCCATTGTCCAACCCACCAGCTGTGGCAATACCCGCATTCCCTCACCCCGGCAGACACACCCCCCCCTCCCACTGACTCTCCCCCAGATCATTTCCTCTCAGCCCACCCCAATCAGTGGCCTTCCTCCAGCCCAGACCGATCCCTGTGCAGAGTAGCAGCAGGACCACCCCCATCCCCTCCAATTGTCCCTATGTCCCACCCACAACAGACCCTGCCCCATGCCACAAATTTCCCATGCCCAGGGGACACCTCCCCCCTTTGGAGAGTACCAATTACTCCCCCTTCATTCTGGCAGGGTCTCCCACTGGTTCCCTGAACATGGGGAGCTATTCTAAACCCAGCTGGAATGGGTGGGAGGATGGGAGATGCTATCCATGCCAGGTCCAATAATCACATGCAAAATATATTTAAAATATATTTTAAAAAATTCAAATAACTTACCTCTCTTCCCATCAGTTTCCAGTGCAGTCTGGACTGCAACTATTTTCTGGTTCTGGGAGACTCACATGCATTCCCGATACATGCATGAGTCCCATGAAATGACCAACACATGATTCTCCAGACTGAACCCGGCAGAAACGTTGCGAGTCATAATGGGAGAATTGGGCCCATGATTTCTTCTTTTCGGGCAGTTTACAATGTAGTGGTACGGGGAATCGCATTGGGAATAGTGATTCACAATCCTTCTAACATTCCTTCGACTTCAATGTCTATTATCAGTTTCCCATGTGCATCTTCTTTCCCCATTTTCAAATTGGGTATAATCATTTTCCACATAATTGACTCTGTTTAAGGGCCTTTGTATACCATATGGTCTCCAACGCAGCTGAGTCACCAATGTTTTGAGTGCTATGGCATTCTGGTCTGTGTTGAACAAAGTGGTGGGGAACGATTGTTTCCAGAAAATGTTTTTTTAATTATGCTGATCAAACAAGGGCTCTTTTCCCTTAATTGTACTCCAGGCTTTACTAAAAGAATATCCATTTGTGACAGACATTAACTGTCCAATAACTTAATGGCCAATATTGCACTTGGAATCTCCAAATTAAATCTCATTATTAGCCTGTTATTGCCCCTATCAAAATCCATGATACACTCTTCAATGGACTTGGTATCTTGTCTCCTAATCCTGCCAAACATCACCCATCCTTCATAATTCTCCAAGAACTCATCTTTTTAGTGAAACTCATTTAAGTATTGTAGCAGGAGCTGTAGCCCTTTTTTTTATTTAGGACATTTGCCGTCCAATCAGAAAATATTTTGCTCCTCATCTTGCTCCTAATCAGAGGTGACAAAGCTAATGCCCATCCCTTGCTTTTTTTTTTCCACATTTACACCTCTGCCTTCCATTGCCGATACGATTCGGCAGCTGAAAAGATGGAGATAATCAAATACCACTGATTTATTTCTACCTTCTGCCATGGATGTAGCACTTCTTCAAAAGCAAACACAAAGTCACGATGGGTTTTCCTCTGCTACCAATGCTTCTTTAGAAAGAACTCTTCAAATGCAGAAAACAAATATATAACAAAATTTACTCCAACTTATAAATCAAAGAAAAGATTCAATAAAGAAACTTCATAACTCCAAACCTGGGGCCTCGTCTTGGGCCAATCCAAGCTCCCCACAATTCCCAATAGAACATAGAACATAGAACAATACAGCACAGAACAGGCCCTTCGGCCTTCGATGTTGCACCGACCAATATAAAAGGCCCTCCAAACTAAACCATTCCCTTCTCTTCCATATACTTATCAACTAACCTCTTAAACGCCACCAAACTTGGCGCATCTACAACAGCTGCAGGCAGGGCATTCCACTCCCGAACCACCCTTTGGGTAAAGAACCTAACTCTGATATCCGTCCTATAACTATCACCCCTTAATTTAAAGCTATGTCCCCTCGTGCTAGCTTTCTCCATCCTAGGAAAAAGGCTATCACTGTCCACCCTATCTAAACCTCTAATCATCTTATATGTTTCGATTAGATAAATATGTTCTTATTTATAGTGAGTCAGCTGCTCAGCTGACCATTACATCATTCTGTTATTAGTTCCATGGTTTATTGGGTCAGCTGACCCTTACAGCTTGTTATCGCTGGTCACATTACATCTAATACAAGGTTGTCACCAGTTACATTCTAACTGTCTGTGTGGGTTTCCTCCGGGTACTCCGGTTTGCTCCCACCTTCCAAAGATGCGCAGATTAGGTTGTTTGGCCATGCTAAAATTACCTTTTAGTGTCCTGAGATGCATAGGTTAGAAGGATCAGTGGGTAAATGTGTAGGGATATGGAGATAGGGCCTGGGTGGGATTGTGGTCAGTGCCGACTTGATGGGCCAAATGGCCTCTTTCTGTACTGTAGGGTTTCTATGATTTCTATGAACTTACATACTTAGATGTGAACTGAAACATTCTGAAATGACATTATATGGGAAAATTTGATTGCGCCATTGTTACATATTTCATTGGCGAGAAAGTTAAAGGACACCTCTGCCATTGGATCATTGACCCCAGCTGTAATATTTGTATTATACAGGCATATTTTCTTCAGAACATACATTTTTAAAAGGACTTGGAAAACCTATGAAAGTACTCATTGTGCTCTCTTAAGCTTATACTCTGCCTACAATTAAAATTGTATTTTCTTTGAAAACACATTTGGAAGCATTTGAAACACATTTGAAAACACATTACTAATAATTAATGCATTCAATTTTCCTCATTCTTCATTCTCCTCACATTCACTACTTCCAGCATGAAACCTTCTACAATCTTGTTCCAGTTTGCTATAATTTAAAGCAGCATGTATTTAGGTTTTCTGTCTCACGTAACAAGTTGCAAGAATTAGAGACTTGACCTTCTGGTGCTTCAGTTTCTGTGGGAGAACATCTAATCAATATGTTAACTATGAATGGCATCACCCTCTAAAGTGGATGCAGCTCTGAATCTTAACTAGAATACTATGCAAATAAGCTTAGTATCACATGCGATTCATGTAGTATGACAGTGCTTATACATGAACTAACATAAAATCCTAACACTACTTGGGTAAGGAGAAAAATTAGATGGTGTAACTCATTATCTTTTAATAAATAATAAATCAAGAATGACACAGTTCAGTTCATCCTAATCCATGTCACTGAGTGGGTTACGCGGAAAGACAAAACCTGGGGGCTTGCGCAGCTCAGTTATATTTTGATATAATTATTCTAATTTCTTGTCTCAAGACATGAAAATGTTTTACGACCTTTATAATGCAAGTTTTGATCTCAGGTTTCTCTGACCTGCTACAACAACCTGGGTTCACTATAGAATACATTGAAAACCAGAATCTCTAACCTATTATCTTTTTGATTTGTGAATATTAGTATCCAATAGTTACTTAGTATTCACATATCACAATCCTAATTAAGGTGAAGAAAAGTCTCCTCTAAGACCCTATTTTTGTTCTGAGCCATTCTAAGTAGAATCCAAGGGTAATTGTTGGGATGTGTATACCTGGACTTCTCTATTTCTCATCTGATAATGTTGATGGGATTGGGGAAAATCTTTTTGTTGAAAGGGAACAGGAGAGACCTTTGCCACAAGATTGGCACACATGGGATGCCTGCCAACTGAAGATGCCAAAAGTTGTGGCAATTCAGTAGACATTTGAAAGGTGGGATGGGGTGTTAGGGAAAGGATGTCAAACTATATGTTTTGTAAAACTTATCCTTTGTTTTTACAGTCAGACCACAATCCCAGCCCGCCCCACCAATTGGATTCTTCTTCAGCCATTTGGTGGCATTATGCACATAGTCTCATCTCTAAAAGTGAGAATCCTGGATGGAGTCTGCATATATTATATGTCTACTCTGTTTATCAATGACTAGATTAGGCTGTGTTAAAGCTGCCTTTGTTGATACATATTGCCTTTGATTCTTCATGACTTAAGAACACAATCTGGTTGGGCATTTCAAGCATTTCCTATTGGAGGACTGTATCATTTTCAGTCCAGATTTGCACAGTAGTCTCATCTGCTGTCCCTGCTGAGTTCAGTTTGAAGATTAAACTTCCACTTGGATGCCAGGTAAAATAGCTCAGGATAGTATTAAATGCTTTAGTTCAGGGGAAAAAAACTGCCAATTGCCAGGTGACACGAACAGCACTTCACGAAGAGGAAAATGGCTTGATCAGAAGAATGAAAGTCACCTGAACCTATGAGGTTTTAAAAAATCAAAGGGAATCTGCAGGAAATGCCTATTCTTCTGAACAGCATTGACATTTTTAACACAAGTTACATGTTATATTTTGGAGAGTTACAAATTCCTTATTTCAGTTACATAAAGAGACAATTGTGACTCTGAATGAGATTACACTGTTGAACAATTTGATGAGAAGAAGAGGTTTAGTTTACTGTGAAGATTTGTCTGTCTGCACTTGAGAGCACGGAACACAAATGTCATGAAGGAGTGCATCATTAACAAAGTTCTAAAGTCAAAATTTGGTGCAAGTGGAAATGTAAAAATGTATTGTTTTTTAATTTACTTCCAAATGATTGTGTTTTTCATTTGTTTCAAAGCTAGGAAACTGTAACTTATTATTACTTTATTTTGCTAACCTCGCAGCTTAAGCTTGATAAACTAATTAAAATAATCAATTCAGTTTAAAATATAACTGATTACTTAATCAAGTAAATAACATTAGATAGACATTGCAGTGTACATACTGTACTGTTAACATAAGAACATAAGAAATAGAAGCAGGAGTAGGCCATCCAACCCTTCGAGTCTGCCCTGCCATTCACAAGATCATGGCTGATCTGAAGTGGATCAGTTCCACTTTCCCGCTTTCTCCCCAATAACCATTAATTCCCTTGTCTAGAAGAAACCTATCTACCCGTGACTTAAATATATTCAGCGAGGTAGCCTCCACCACTTCAATGGGCAGAGAATTCCAGAGACTCACCATCCTTTGAGTGAAGAAGTTCTTCCTCAACTCCGATCTAAACTGCCCCCTGCTTATTTTGAGGCTGTGCCCTCTAGCCCTGCTATCCTTTCTAAGAGGGAAGAATCTTTCTACCTCTAACGTATCTAGTTCCTTCATTATCTTATATGTCTCTATATGGGTGGAGTTGAGGAATAGGAAGGGAGTGGTTACTCTGTTGGGTGTTTACTACAGACCACCCAACAGCCCGCGGGCCGTGGAAGAAGGGATATGCAGGGACATTTTAGATAAGTGTAGGAAAAATAGGGTGGTAGTGGTGGGAGATTTCAATTTTCCTGGCGTAGATTGGAGTGTGCCCAGGGCTGTAGGAGTGGATGGGGAGGAATTTGTACAGTGTGTTTTGGAAGGGTCCTTGGAGCAGTATGTGGATGGCCCGACTAGAGATGGGGCTATACTGGATTTGGTTCTGGGAAATGAGCCAGGCCAGGTGGTTGACGTCGAGGTAGGAGAGCAGGTGTCAAATAGTGATCAAACTCTGTCTGCTTTAGGATATTAATGGAAAAGGACGAGACTGGCCCAAAAGGGAAGGTATTTAACTGGGGGAGGGCTAGATACGGCCAGATTAGGCAAGATCTTAAAGATACCGACGGGGATAAGCTTTTTGAGGGCAGGTCGACGAGGTACATGTGGGAGTCTTTCAAGGGAAAACTAAACTCTCTGCAGGAAAGATACGTGCCGGCAAGGAGGAAGGGTGGGAAAGGTAGGATTAGAGAACCTTGGTTTACCAGGGAGATTGAGAACTTGATCAAGAAAAAGCGAGAGGCTTACATTAGATCTAGGCAACTAGGGACTGAGACAGCGCTGGAAGCTTATAGAGAGTGTAGACGGGATCTTAAAAGGGGTATTAGAAAGGCAAAAAGGGGCCACGAGGTGGCTCTGGCAGGTAGGAGAAAGGAAAATCCAAAGGCATTTTACACCTATGTAAGGAGCAAAAGGATGGTTAGAGGCAAGATTGGACCTCTTAGGGACAGAGGAGGGGATCTATGCTTAGAGCCTGAAAGAGTGGGGGAGATCCTGAATGAGTACTTTGCGTCGGTATTCACACAGGAGACTGGACAGATGTCTGTGCCTGATGTTGACAAAGATGAGGATCGGTTGAGGGAAATAAGGATTACGAGGAAAGAGGTGTTGGGGCTGTTAGGCAGCTTAAAGACATATAAAGCTCCGGGGCCTGATGGCATTTACCCCAGGCTGCTAAGGGAGTTGAGGGAAGACGTGGCTGGGCCTCTGACGCAAATCTTTGTCTCTTCCTTGGACACAGGTGAGGTCCCAGAGGACTGGAGGATAGCAAACGTAGTACCGTTGTTTAAAAAAAGGTCAGAGGGATAACCCAGGGAACTATAGGCCGGTGAGCTTGACTTCAGTTATAGGTAAGCTAATGGAGAGGATCCTTAGGGACAGGATGTATGAACATCTGGAGCGCTGTGATCTGATCAGGGATACGCAGCATGGCTTCGTCAAGGGGAAGTCTTGTCTTACAAATCTAGTGGAATTTTTTGAAGAAGTGACAAAAACAGTTGATGAAGGACATGCTGTTGATGTCGTCTACATGGATTTCAGTAAGGCGTTTGACAAGGTTCCTCATGGTAGACTGATAGAGAAGGTGAAGCGCATGGGATACAGGGCCAGGTATGTAGATGGGTCGAGAACTGGCTCGGGAGGAGGAGACAGAGGGTAGTAGTGGAAGGCTCCTTTTCCGGCTGGAAGCCTGTCACTAGAGGAGTGCCACAAGGCTCAGTACTAGGTCCTCTTCTATTTGTGGTCTACATAAACGACTTGGAAGTAGGGGTAGGTGGTGAGATCAGAAAATTTGCTGATGACACCAAGATGCTTGGATTGGCGGGTACAGAAGAGCAGTGTCAGGCAATACAACAGGACATAGACAGGTTGTTAGACTGGGCAGATAGATGGCAAATGGAATTTAATCCGGATAAATGCGAGGTGATGCATTTTGGCCGGAAAAATGTAGAAGAGAGTTATAGGATAAAAGGTAAAACTATACGGAGCATAGAGACGCAGAGAGACTTGGGGGGGCAGGTTCACAAGTCTCTGAAGGTGTCCTCACAGGTGGAGAAGGTGATAAAGAAGGCGTATAGTATGTTAGCTTTCATAGAAAAGGGTATAGGATACAAGAGTAGGAGTTTGATGTTGCAGTTGTATACAACTTTGGTTAGGCCTCACTTGGAATACTGCGCCCAGTTCTGGTCTCCGTACTATCGGAAGGATGTGGAGTCCTTGGAGAGAGGGCAGAGGAGGTTTACCAGGATGCTGCCTGGTATGGAAGGACTGTCTTATGAGGAACGATTAAATAGACTTGGGTTGTTTTCCCTTGAAAGACGTCGGCTTAGAGGGGATCTCATAGAGGTGTATAAGATTATAAGGGGTATAGATAGAGTAAATGGAGGCAAACTTTTTCCGCCTTTAGAAATGGATAGGACGAGGGGTCATGGCCATAGGGTGAGGGGGGCTATGTATAGAACGAATATTAGAGGGCAGTTTTTCACACAAAGGGTAGTGGGGGTGTGGAATGCACTGCTGAGTAAGGTGGTGGGAGCAGGCATGCTAGGGCTGTTTAAGGGTCTCTTGGACAGCCACATGAGCGGTGTGCAGATAGAGGGATATAGTAGGACTGTTTAACTACGGCTTTTTTTTCCACAGGTTATTCGGTCCATACTTGACCAACAATGAGCATGCATTCGGCAGGTGGTGCGAGGACAGCTCTTGGATGTTGATTCATGGGTTGCCTGGTACCTCATGTCGTAAATGAGTGCTGTATGTGGACCATCTGAAGGGCACCATGACAGCTCAGAGACTATCGATGTGGCTGTGCAGACACTTGGAATTGGGCCGGTGTCTGCGGGAGTTTGCGCTTTCTCCCCGTGGTTGCGTGGGTTTTCTCCGGGCACTCCGGTTTCCTCCACAACCCAAAAATTCGCTCTTCGGCTGATTGGGAAACAAATTGTCCCTATGGTGAGAATTTTCCATATTAGGAATAATATATATATTATTATATAGGAATATTAAAATAGGATAATGGATTTGCTACTATATAGTTATGACGGCGGCACGGGCTCATTGGGCCGAAGGGCCTGTTTCCCATGCTGTGTTGCTCTTAAAAAAAAAAGATCCCCACTCAGCCTTATAAACTTTAATGAGTACAGATCCAGTCTATTCAATCTTTCTGCATAGGCTAACCCCCTCATCTCCGGTATCAGCCTAGTGAACCTTCTCTGCACTCCCTCCAACGCCAATATATCCTTCCGCAAATGCGGTGACCAGAACTGCACACAGTACTCCAGTTGTGGCCTCACCAGTGCCTTGTACAGTTGCAGCAAGACCACCTTGCTTTTATATTCTAACTCCCTCGCTATAAAGACCAACATTCCATTTGATTTCTTGATCACCTGCTGCGCCTCCAGACTGGGTTTTTGCGATTCATGCATAATGACCTCCAGGTCCCTCTGCACTGTAGCATGCTGCAGCTTTTTGTCCTTTAAATAATAATCCCTCCTACTATCATTTCTATATCTCACATTTGCTAACATTATACTCCATCTGCCAAGTCCTCGCCCGTTCATTCAGCCTATCCAGATCTCTCTGCAGACTTTCCACACCCTCTATGCAATTTGCTTTTCCACTCATCTTCGTGTCATCAGCAAATTTTGTTACCCTACACTCATCCCCCTCCTCCAAATTGTTTATGTAAATGGTAAACAGTTGAGGCCCCAGCACCGATCTCTGAATAACACCCATTGATTCCAACTCTCTGCTTCATATTAGACAACTAATCCTCTATTCACACTAACACCTTACCCCCAACTCCGTGCACCCTAACCTTTTGCAGAAACCTTTTGTGAAACACTTTATCAAACGCCTTCTGGAAATCTAAAAACACCACATTCACCGGTTCCCCTCTGTCTACCTTACTAGTCACATCCTCATAGAAATCCAATAAATTCGTTAAACACGACTTTCATGAATCCATGCTATGTCTGCTTGATAAAACCGTTCTTTTCTAGGTGTCTCGCTATTTCTTCTTTGATACGGATTCTAGCATTTTTCCAACTACAGATATTAAACTAACTGGCCTATAATTCTCTGCCTTTTGTCTGCTATCTTTTTTTAAACAGCGGCGTAACATTAGCCATTTTCCAATCTTCTGGCACTTCTCCAGAGTCCAGCAAATTTTGCTAAGTAATTACTAAGGCATCTGCTATCACCTCTGCCATTTCTTTCAGAACCCTGGGATGCATTTCATCTGAACAAAGAACTGTTCAGAAAAAGTTCATCTGGTCCCGGGAACTTATCTACCTTCAGTCCCATTAGTCTATCAAGCACTACCTCTCTAGTGACAGTAATTACATTGTTATTGCAGTATCTGAGAGTTTGTGCACAGCACTGAGATCCCAGATAACCATGTTTGCTGTTATGATCTGCAGCATGAATAACTAAACTTCTGAGATGGCAGCAGAGCTGCAGATATTATTGGGCAGTAGGGAAGGGAAAAGCTGGCTGGATGCTTTATTCTGGGTGGAAGTCTTAGGTTAAGTTATATTTTAGAGATGGCCAATAGTTAGGAGGGAAAGTACAAGTATGAATCAGGCAGGTACGGGTGTGTCCTGATACAGGGGGCAGGGTGACTGTGGAGGCTCAGCTTTGACTTTGAGCAACAGAAAGGATTTTCTTGCTACTTGCGTGGATGAGTAAAAGAACTTCACAGGGAATGGGAAAAGTAACCATAGCACCATTGTGCAGGGGAGAGTGAAAATATAAGTGGTATTGACAGGGGATTGGATAGGCAAGGGAGGAGTCACAGATATTTGCAGCCATGTCCAAAAGTTCCAGCAGTTGTGTGGCTTATCCGATGCCAGGGTTAAAGGCTTTTCTTCACACATGGAGAAAAATGTGGATGAGGGACGGAGAATCCAGTTGCCATAGTCCAAATAGAAAAGAACAACATCAAAAGGCTAAGGAATAATGTTCCATTCAGAGTTTGAAGGGCTAGAGTCCAAATTAAAAAGCAGAAGATGGGATTTTTGGACTCCTCTCGCCAGTGGGATTTTCCTGCCCTCTGAGAATCTGCCTCAGAGAGAGCATAAAATTCTATCCATAGAAGGTAATACAGTAGCATGGACTGAGAATGAGACTTGGTTAATGAACAGAAAACAGGAAGTAGGAATAAAAGGGATATTTTAGGATTGGCAGGCTGCAACCAGTGAAGTACCACAATGATCAGTATCTGGGCTCAGTAATGGCTGCTCCTGGGGCTACAAGTTGTCCAAGAAGATGGACACCAAACTAAGATAAGTCTGGGTTTGTTGACTGGTGAAGGATCAGGGACCCGAGGGAGATGGTGGGGATGCCAGCATTTGGAAATCAGTGAGGGAATCATAAACAGGATCCCCCTCAAACATCTTTGGGGCAGTGATCCCAATGGGTAAAGGATAACACCCAAAGGAAATAACCACCCCTGCTTTTTCCCATCTTTTCACTGGAGATGGTGAAGTTGTGGGCTGGCTTCCTTCATTACACCTTCTCTTGCTGCAGGTATTACTCCTATTTTGAATAAATCAAATGACAAATTAAACAAAATCAAATAAACTGAGCGAAAAAGTAAAAGGAACAGTTCTTAAAGGGATGCTGCCTGTAATAAAAAGCAGATCAGAAATGAAATTTAAAACTTTAAACTTGCAGGTATTATTGTAGTGGGGTGGAAACAGACCATTAATTGGCCAGTCAAGGGCCACAATATGCCTCAGGGAGGGTGGGCAAACTGTCAGATGCCTCAACCAGCCATTGTGTTACAAGGAACAGTTCAGGGGTGGGCTATCTATCTTTCTTACATTGTCCCTTCCTGCCAATACATCAGCTGGAGGCTGTAAAAGTTCCGTAACATTCTGTGTTGAATGTAAGAGTCATGTTTGATTTGAAATACGAACTTTGTTTCTCTCTCCATAGATGCTGCTATACCTGTTGACCTTTTTTCTGTATTTTAATCCAGATTTCCATCATCTGCAATATCTTGCTTTTGTTATAGCATTATTAGTTGATCAGATTAAGAACTCCCTTTTCTTCAGCCATCCACGCCCACACAAACATATAGTGCTCAATTATGTTAAACTGCAGATACCAGTTGACTTTCAATTCACGTATGAATTCATTGTCAAGATTCAGGCTGCCAGAAAAATTTCGTCCCCCTAGTCTTACCTTTAGCTGGACCAGGTGGACATCAACATGTCTGTTCTCAGTATCTTGCTGCACAGAATAGGTAAGGTCTCGCACTCGCTCTGATGTCATACGAAGCCATGTTTCTATTTCGGGCAGATGAAGGACGACTTTCCAGTCTGCTCCTGTGTGAAGTGGTGGAGGTTTCTCATAACGCTGGATAGCATCCTTCATCCTTCCCTCATCCTCTGGCTCTTCCAGAGGGGTTATGTTGGTGATCATTGGAGATGCATCATTTGCAATGGCATCCAGCTCTTGGCTACTCACTGGGGTCAGTACAATGCTCATGGTTGTACTTAAAGCCACCCTGGAATCCTTCTGTATTCAGCTGCAGAGATATACACACGATGTCAAAAGTTAATAAATCTTCCTACTAGCAAAACTAAATCAAAACACAAATAGATTTAATTTGAGTATTAACCTACTGGATCCACCTAGTTCAGTTCTGAGACAGTTTCCCAATGTTTTTATGAACAATACGTTCGTGCTCCAAAACATGCCAAGATAGATCATACAGGAACTGAATTATAGAAAACACACCAGGGTCACGGCTTTAGGGTGAGGGGGGCTATGTATAAGACTAATATTAGAGGGCATTTTTTCACACAAAGGGTAGTGGGGGTGTGGAATGCACTACCGAGTAAGGTGGTGGGAGCAGGCACGCTAGGGTGTTTAAGGGTCTCTTGGACAGCCACATGAGCGGTCTGCAGATAGAGGGATATATGAGGACTGTTTAAATACTTTAATTGTTTCCACAGGCTATTCGGTCCACCTTGTTGACCAACAAGGTGCATGCATTCGGCAGGTCATGCGAGGGCTGCTCTTGGATGTTACTTCAGGAGTGGCCTATTGCTTCATGTCGTTAGTGTATGCTTAAACTGGACCATCTGATGGGCACCATGACAGCTCAGAGACTATTGCTGTTGCTGTGCAGACACATAGATTTGGGCCTGTGCCTGCGGGAGTTTGCGCGTTCTCCCCGTGGTTGCGTGGGTTTCCTCCGGGTGCTCCGGTTTCCTCCCACATCCCAAAAATGTGCTCTTAGGCTGATTGGGTAACAAATTGTCTCTATATTGGTCTCTATATGTCATTAAGACGTTAGGACGGCGGCGCGGGCTCATTGGGCCGAAGGGCCTGTTTCCCGTGCTGTGTTATTCTTTGTTCTTTGTTCTTTGTTGTTCGTGTTAGTGAGGCTACCTGCAGGAACTGCCTTTATCGGCTTAAAGATAAACAACTATTTAAATGAAAAGTTTCCCTTTTAGTCATTCATGTACATATCTGTCCACCTAAAGACATTCCTTAAATTCAGAGATTTACTCCTGTGAATATGCATAGATCTCTGCTCAAACTATTGCAAGGAAACAGAACAGAAAGCCCTTAGGGTGTTGTTATCCTTTGGTAGGTTCCCAAGACAATATAATACGCAGAACTTAAAACAGAATACAATATAAGCTATTCCTATTCTATGGTACTAACTAAATTAGGAATCATTTTAAATAAACATTTTTTCTATTTTTTTAAATTCTCTATGCTATCTTTTTAAAAAAAAACATGTTCTCCAACCACTGATAAGGACATATTCATTGCCAAACCTTAGTTACCCTAAAAAGACAGTGCTGGATCTTTTCCTTGAATTATCGTAATCATTGTAGTAGTAGTGCAAAGTAGTGAATTCCAGAATATTTCTCCAGTGAGAATAAAGGAGCCAATGATCAACATCAAAGTTAATGCTACTCTTTTTTTGTTTATAAAACCAATTAGAAAGTCATCCTGTAGAAATGTATACAGGCATGTTTCATAATAAAAATGTGTCACTAAATTGAGGCAGTGTTAATTTTGTGATACGCAGTTTGATATAAACAACAAAGATTTCATTTTGATATAAACAACAAGGAAAAAGTTGAACTGTTGGTAATTTAATTGTTTTCCACAATGAATTGAGAGATTGTATTAAATATTGTGGATGTTGAATTTTTTGACTTTGTTGGTGACAGGTGTCAACTCTGAAACATCAGGGGTCATGTATACATTTAGGTTTCAGATTTCCAATAACTTGCAAATGCCTCAAGTTGCTGAAACTCACAGATTTCGCTATTCCATTACGATTTATTCAGTAATACAAACAGACTCATAAAAGTCAACGAACACATATCAGCAAACAAAAGATATAAGCATCACTACTTGGGCTCAAAGGTCATCAAAGGTGGCCAAAAAGGTTGACAACCCAGTAAAAAGACAAACATAATCACTGATTTTATGTTCCAGAGGCATGGAATACAAATGTAAGATGGTAATGTTGAACATGTATAAGGCATAAGTTAGGCTATGGTTAGAGTATGTCTACCATTATGAGTACCCAATTCAAGGGAATCTACAAAAGCAAAGAGAAAGGTGCACCGTGAACTTAACAGGCAGTTATCAGGGATGAAAGGTTAGTTAAGAGAAACTTTTCATTAGAACTAAGAAAACAGAGATTTCTTCAACAATGGGTGCAATCTTATCTTTTAAAAAGCATTTAGATAGTTACATGGCTATGATGGGTATAGAGGGATATGGGCCAAATGCGATCAATTGGGATTAGCTTAGAGGTTCTAAAAAAGAAAGGGCAGCATGAACAAGTTGGGCCAAAGGGCCTGTTTCCATTCTATAAACCTCTGTGATTATGATTCTATAAATGAAGAGTTCAAATAGGTTAAATTATGATACATTTGACAGAATTCTACCATCCAATCCACCACGGAATCAGAGCAGATGAGAGGCAGACAACGAAAGTGTCCATTGTTCTCGGGCTGGATTTTCTGGTCTCTGGTCAAGCAAGCTCGTAAAATCCTACCCATTGTTTCCACTGGTCAGCAAAACAGGCAACGTAAATGTATAAATTAACAAAATCAATTAAAAAGAAGTTTGGACCTAATTATTCACAGAGCGGGGTTAGAAGGTAACATTCTCTGCCACAAACCATTGTTGAAGTATGGCCTATCATTCTATTAAAAGTAAATTAGTTGCTTCGATAGGAGAAATAATATATTGTACGTGGACTGAATTAGAGAGCATATAATATGATGATGTAAAGTACCAAAGGAAAAATTTCTGTGCCATAACATTCCAAGATTCTATGGGTTATGACAATCTGGTTGGCTAGACTCATAGGAAGTAGATAACTTGGACATCACCGTTATATATCTATGTTTTTAGTGTGGGATCCCTGAGGTCTAGGTGGTCAGTAGGGAAAACTGATGGGAGTCCTAAGATCATCACCTTTCTATTTGTGTGTTATCAGATTTCTATATTTCTCTACATCCGGTGATTTACTGGATGGCTATTAACTTCTTTTGCAAGTTCATATTTCCCAGGAGTGCATCATTTTTTTTAGGGGCTGCCTCAGAATACATTAATACTGTAGAAAAATATGAGGAAGTTTTGCAATGATTGCAAGGGACCTCACACATACATTAATTGGAAAAGCATTGTTATACAATGAGGCCACACCTGGTCTGGTCGGAATTATGGTACAGCTGTTTTCTTTTTAACTCTCCAAGATATCTGTGCTCATCTAATTCTGGCCTCAGCATCATCAGTTTTATTCGCTGCACAACTGGTGACTATGCTTTCAGCTGTCTGGGTCCTAAGCTCTGGAATTCCATCCCCACCTTTTAAAACACTCCATAAACCATGTGTCATTGATCAAGCTTTTGATCATCTGATCTAATATTGTCTCAAGTGGTTTGATGTCACGTTTGGTTTCTAATGCTCCTTTGAAGCACTGTGCAATGTTTTCTTGCCATGAGGGTGCTCCATAAATTTAAGTTGTTCTTCTTCCTGTTCTACATGTTTCTGAGAATTTGTTTCACCACATGCTACTTCAGGAGCTCATTAACAAAGATTTTTAATTATTTTATAGGTTCCCTTGAGATATTATTTTGCAATTTTTCTTACTAGATATCAATGATTGGTGGGATAGATTACTCTGCAATGTAAACATAGAACATAGAACACTACAGCACAAACAGGCCCTTTGGCCCACAAGTTGTGCCGATCATATCAGTATCTACCAGGCCATAGAACTACCTGTAACTCCCAATCCCATTAAATCCCATGTAATCATCCAGAAGTCTCTTAAAAGACACCAGCGAGTTTGCCTCTACCACCACCGACGGTAGCCAATTCCACTCACTCACCACTCTCTGAGTGAAAAACTTACCCCTAACATCCCCTCTGTACTTGCTCCCCAGCACCTTAAATCTGTGTCCCCTCATAGCGACCATTTCAGCCCTGGGAAGTAGCCTCTGAGAATCCACCCTATCTATTCCTCTCAACATCTTATAAACCTCTATCAGGTTGCCTCTCAACCTTCATCTCTCCAGTGAGAAGAGACCTAGCTCCCTCAACCTATCTTCATAAGGCATGCCTCCCAATCCAGGCAACATCCTTGTAAATCTCCTCTGCACCCTCTCAATAGCTTCCACATCCTTCCTGTAGTGAGGTGACCAGAACTGCACACAGTACTCCAAATGGTGTCTGACAAGGGTCTTACAAAGTTGGAGCATTACTTTCTGACTCCAGAGGGACTTGGGGGTGCAGGTGCACAAGTCTCTAAAGGTGGCAGAGCAAGTAGAGAAGGTTGTGAAGAAAGCATATGATATGCTAGCCTTTATAGAAAGGGGTATAGAGTACAAGAGCTGGCCTTTAATGTTGCAGTTGTATAAAATGTTGATTAGACCTCATTTGGAATACTGTGTCCAGTTCAGGTCGCCTTGCTACCGGAAGGACGTGGAGACTCTGGAGAGAGCGCAGAAGAGGTTTACCAGGATGCTGCCTGGTATGGAAGGTCTGGGTTACGAGGAGAGATTAGGCCAATTAGGACTGTTTTCCTTAGAAAATAGAGGAGATCCAATAGAGGTGTACAAGATCATGAAGGGTATAGATAGAGTAAACAGAGTTAAGCTTTTTCTTAGGGTGGACTTGAATAGCATGAGGGGTCACGGGCTTACAGTGAGGGGGGTAAGGTATAATTTGGATGCTAGAGGGAGTTTTTTCACACAGAGAGTGGTGGGGGTATGGAATGTGCAGGGGGGAGGGGTTCAGGTTCCTGAACAATTGGGACTCATTCTGGGATAGGTGGGACCTCTACAAGAGAGATGGTCTACACCTGAACCAGAGGGGAACTAATATCTTGGGGGGAAAATTTGCAAAGGCTATGCAGGGGGCTTTAAACTGATTCAGAGGGGGGGTGGGATCCTGAGTAGTTGGGGTGCTAAGAGGGATGAGAGTAGGGGGGTCATAGAGGAAAGCTGTAAAACAGCAGCATACGGGTGGAGTAGGGCATGGTTTGAAATGCGTATACTTTAATGCAAGGAGTATTCGCAATAAGGTGGAGGAATTTGCAGCTTGGACCAGTACCTGGAACTTCAATGTTGTGGCCATTTCAGAGACTTGGGTAGAGCAGGGACAAGAATGGATGTTGCAGGTTCCGGGGTTCAAATGCTTCAGTCGGAGTAGAGAAGGAGGTAGAAGTGGGGGAGGAGTGGCATTATTAGTCAAAGACTGTATCACAGTGACAGAAAAGAAGTTTGATGAGGACTTGTCTGTTGAGGTAGTATGGGCTGAGATTAGAAACAGGAGAGGAGAGGTCACCCTGTTGGGAGTCTTTTATACACCTCCTCAAAGTTCTAGAGAGGTAGAGGAAAGGATTGCAAAGTCAATCCTGGACAGGAGTGAAAGTAATAGGGTAATTGCTATGGGGGACTTTAACTTTACTAATATTGATTGGAATAGCTATAGCTCTAGCACGTTAGAGGGGTCAGTTTTCATACAAAGTGTGCAGGAAGGTTTTTTGACTCAGTATGTAGATAGGCCAACCTAGAGGCGAGGCTACATTGGATTTGGTGCTGGGCAATGAGCCAGACCGGGTGTTAGGCTTGGAAGTTGGTGAACATTTTGGTGATAGTGACCACAATTCGGTTACGTTCACCTTAGTGATAGAACATAGAACATAGAACATAGAACATTACAGCACAGAACAGGCCCTTCGGCCTTCGATGTTGCGCCGACCAATATAAAAAAGCAATGCCCCTCCAAACTAAACCATTCCCTTCTCTTCCATATACTTATCAACTAACCTCTTAAACGCCACCAAACTTGGCGCATCTACAACTGCTGCAGGCGGGGCATTCCACTCCGAACCACCCTTTGGGTAAAGAACCTACCTCTGATATCCGTCCTATAACTATCACCCCTTAATTTAAAGCTGTGTCCCCTCGTGCTAGCTTTCTCCATCCTAGGAAAAAGGCTATCACTGTCCACCCTATCTAAACCTCTAATCATCTTATATGTTTCGATCAGGTCCCCTCTTAGCCTCCTCTTTCTAACGAAAACAACCTCAAATCCCTCAGCCTCTCCTCATAAGACCTGCCCTCCATACCAGGCAACATCCTGGTAAACCTCCTCTGTACCCTCTCCAATGCCTCCACATCTTTCTTATAATGTGGGGACCAGAACTGTACACAATACTCCAAGTGCGGCCGCACTAGAGTTTTGTACAGTTGCAACATTACGTTGCAGCTCCGAAATTCAATCCCCCTACCAATAAAAGCTAAGACTCCATATGCCTTCTTAACAACCTTCTCGACTTGACTGCCTACTTTCAGAGATCTATGCACATAGACACCCAAGATATGTTCAAGAAGGGGAAGAGAGACCTTCCAGGGAATTATAGGCCAGTGAGTCTTACTTCTGTGGTGGGCAAAGTGTTGGAGAGAATAATAGGGATAGGATTTATAGTTATTTAGAGAGTAATGAATTGATTGGAGATAGTCAGCATGGTTTTGTGAAGTGATGGATAGGGATAGGCATGAAGCTGGGGGCAGTAGCTGGGGGAAGGGTAATTATGAGGCCATAAGGAGAGAATTAGGGTGCATAGATTGGACTAGGAAACTACAGGGACTGGGAACATCTGAATGTGGAGCTTATTCAAGGAGCAGCTGCTGCGAGTCCTTGATAAGTATGTCCCTGTCAGGCAAGGAGGAAATGGTCGAGTAAGGGAACCTTGGTGTACTAAAAAAGTTGATTCGCTGGTTAAAAGGAAAAAGGAGGCTTATGTCAGGATGAGGCTTGAAGGCTCAGTTAGTGCAATGGATAGCTATAGATTAGCCAGGAGGGAGGTAAAGAGTGAGTTGAGGAGAGCTAAGAGGGGACACGAGAAGATTTTGGCTGATAGGATTAAGGAGAATCCTAAAGCTTTCTTTAGATATGTTAAGAATAGAAGATTGGTTAGGGCAAGATTAGGGCCAGTCATAGACAGCAGTGGGAAGTTGTGCGTGAGCCTGAAGAGATTGGAGAGGCACTGAATAAATATTTCTCTTCGGTATTCACGCAGGGAGATGTAAATGTAGTTATGGAGAACACTGGGATACAGGGTTGCAAACTGGAAAGTATTGAAGTAGATAGGGAGGATGTGCTAGATATTCTTGAGGGTTTGAAGTTGGATAAGTCCC
>JAGIQG010000015.1:53042762-53168584 GCA_024679065.1 Sphyrna mokarran
AAAAAAGTTAATTTGCTGGTTAAAAGGAAAAAGGAGGCTTATGTCAGGATGAGGCTTGAAGGCTCAGTTAGTGCAATGGATATCTATAGATTAGCCAGGAGGGAGCTAAAGAGTGAGTTGAGGAGAGCTAAGAGGGGACACAAGAAGACTTTGGCTGATAGGATTAAGGAGAATCCTAAAGCTTTCTTTAGATATGTTAAGAGTAAAAGATTGGTTAGGGCAAGATTAGGGCCAGTCATAGACAGCAGTGGGAAGTTGTGCGTGGAGCCTGAGGAGATTGGAGAGGTACTGAATAAATATTTCTCTTCGGTATTCACGCAGGGTGATGTAAATGTAGTTTTGGAGAACACTGAGGTACAGGGTAGCAAACTGGAAGGTATCGAAGTAGATAGGGAGGATGTGCTAGATATTCTCGAGGGTTTGAAGTTGGATAAGTCCCCTGGGCCGGACGGGATTTACCCTAGATTCTCTGGGAGGCAGAGAGGCTATTGCAGAGCCTCTGGCTCTGATCTTTCGGTCGTCGTTGGTTACGGTATGGTTCCGGAAACTAGATGGGGAATAGCGAATGTGGTCCCATTGTTTCAGAAGGGGAATAGATAGACTTCAGGGACTTAATAGGTCAGTGCGTTTACTTCTGTTGTGGCAACGTCTTGGAGAGAATTATTAGGGATCGGATTTATAGTATATTTAGAGAGAAATGATATTGATTGTGGGTATAGTACAGTATGTTTTGTGAAGGGTAGGTGTGCCTTACTAACCTTAATTAAGTTTTTCTGGAAAAAAGGTGACCAAAGAGGTGGATGGGGGTAAGGCGGTTGATGTGTTATATATGGACTTTAGTAAGGCGTTTGATAAGGTGGCCCATGGAAGACTTCTGCAGAAAATGCAGATGTATGGGATAGAGGGTGATTTAGCTAATTGGATTAGGAATTGGCTAGCAGATAGAAGACAGAGGGTGGTGATTGATGGGAGATATTCATCTTGGAGTTCGGTGACAAGTGGTGTACCTCAGGGGTCTGTTTTGGGGCCCCTGCTGTTTGTAATTTTTATAAAGATCTGGATGAGGGTATTGAAGGATGGATTAGTAAATTTGCAGATGACACTAAAGTCGGTGGAGTGGTAGATAGTGAAGAGGGGTGTTATAGTTTGCATAGGGACTTGGACAAGTTGCACAGCTGGGCCGAGAGGTGGCAAATGGAGTTTAATGTGGAAAAGTGTGAGGTAATGCACTATGGCAGAAATAATAAATGTGTAGAGTATAGGGCAAATGTAGGATTCTTAATAGTTTTGATGAACAGAGGTATCTTGGTGCTGTATTTGCATAGATCCCTGAAAGTACGCAATCAAGTCGAAAGGTTGTTAAGAAGGCATAACGAGTCTTAGCTTTTATGGTAGGGGGATTGAATTTCGGACCGCAACTTCAGTTGCAACTTACCAAAACTCTAGTGCGGCCAACACTTGGATATTGTGTGCAGTTCTGTCCACATTATAAGAAAGATTGTGGAGGCCATTAGAGGTAACAGAGGAGGTTTACCAGGATGTTACCTGGTATGGAGGGCAGGTCTTATGAAGAAAGGCTGAGGGATTTGAGGTTGTTTTTCGTAGAAAGGAGGCGGCTAAGAGCAGACCTTATCGAAACATTAAGATGATTAGAGGTTTAGATAAGGGTGGACAGTGATTAGCCTTTTTCCTAGGATGGAGAAAGCTAGCACGAGGGGACACAGCTTTAAATTAAGGGGTGATAGTTATAGGACGGATATCAGAGGTAGGTTCTTTACCCAGAGGGTGGTTGGGAGTGGAATGCCCTGCCTGCGGCAGTTGTAGATGCGCCAAGTTTGGTGGCGTTTAAGAGGTTAGTTGATAAGTTTATGGAAGAGAAGGGAATGGTTTAGTTTGGAGGGTCATTGCTTTTTATAATGGTCGGCGCAACATCGAAGGCCGAAGGGCCTGTTCTGCGCTGTAATGTTCTATGTTCTAAGTAAAGTGGTGGAGGGAGGCACTCTGGCGTTATTTAAGAAATACTTAGATGGGCACATGAACAGAATGGGAATGGAGGGGTATAGAAAACTGATTTAAAATAGGGATCATGAGCCTTGGGAGTCCCTGGGAAGTGTGTAAATAGATGATGATATTGATGTCCTTGTTTTTATCCTACAGGTGCTTTGGTCCACCTTGTTGTCTAACCAGAGGCATACACGCGATGGGTCATGAGAGGGCTGCTCTTGGATTTTTTTCGAGAGTATCCTAGTGCTTCACGTCGTTAGTGTACGCTCGACCTGGACCATTTGATGGGCAACACGACAGCTCAGTGACTATCGCTGTGCTGTGCAGATACATGTATTTGGGCCTGTGTCTGTGGGAGTTTGCGCATTCTCCCCGTGCTTGCGTGGGTTTTCTCCGGGTGCTCCGGTTTCCTCCCACATCCCAAAGATGTGCTCTTAGGCTAATTGGCAAAACAAATTCTCCCTAAATTGTCTCAAATTTGGTTTTTAATCCATAGATCTATAAACATAGACAGGGATCACGGGTAGAGGTGGAACATCAGGGTGGCAGTGCGGGCTCGTTGGGCCGAAGGGCCTGTTTCCCGTGCTGTTTTGTTTTTTGTTCTTTGACTCCTGAATTCAATCCGTCGATTAATGAAGGCAAGTACACCGTACGCTTTCTTGACCACATCCTCCACCTGTAAGGCCGATTTAAGAGTCCTATGGACCCGGACCCCAAGATCCTTCGGCTCCTCAACACTGCTAAGACTCCTACCCTTGATATTGTACTCTTTCATCCCATTGGTCCTGCCAAAATGGACCACTACATGTTGAAGTCCATCTGCCATTTCTCCACCCAGTCTTGCATCCTGTCTATGTCATGCTGTAACTTCTGACATCCCTCCAGACTATCCACAACACGACCAATCTTCGTATTGTCTGCAAACTTACTAACTCATCCCTCCACTTCCTCATCCAGGTTATTTATGAAAATGACAAACAGCAAGGGTCCTAAATCAGATCCCTGGGACACTCCACTGGTGACTGACCTCCATGCAGAATAAAACCCATCTACAACCACTCTCTACCTTCTGCAGGCAAGCCAATTCTGGATTCACAAGGTCAAAGCCCCTTGGATCCCATGCCCTCTCACTTTCTCAAGAAGCCTTGCATGGGGGATCTTATCAAACCTTTGCTGAAGTCCATATAAATCACATTCACCCGCTCTTCCTTCGTCAATGTGTTCAGTCACATTTTCAAAGTACTCCACTAGGCTGGTAAGGCACGACCTGCCCTTGACAAATCCGTGTTGACTATTTCTGATGAAGCTAAACTTCTCTAAATGCTCATAAGTCCTGTCCCTCAGAATCCTCTCCATCAACCTACCAACCACTAAGGTCAGACTCACTGGTCCATAATTTCCTGGGCTATCCCTGTTCCCTTTCTTGAAAATAGGAACCACGTCTGCAATTCTCCAATCCTCCGGAACCTGTCCCATCTCCATCGATGAAGCAGTCAGGTCGAGAAGGTTGTTAGTAGGCAGTGAGGTTGAGAAGGTTGTTAGGAAGGCATATGGAGTCTTGGCTTTTATTGGTAGAGGGATTGAATTTCGGAGCCGCAACGTCATGTTGCAACTGTACAAAACTCTAGTGCAGCCGCACTTGGAGTATTGTGTGCAGTTCTGTTCCCCACATTATAAGAAAGATGTGGAGGCATTGGAGAGGGTACAGAGGAGGTTTACCAGGATGTTGCCTGGTATGGAGGGCAGGTCTTATGAGGAGAGGCTGAGGGATTTGAGGTTGTTTTCGTTAGAAAGGAGGAGGCTAAGAGGGGACCTAATCGAAACATATAAGATGATTAGAGGTTTAGATAGGGTGGACAGTGATAGCCTTTTTCCTAGGATGGAGAAAGCTAGCACGAGGGGACACAGCTTTAAATTAAGGGGTGATAGTTATAGGACGGATATCAGAGGTAGGTTCTTTACCCAAAGGGTGGTTCGGGAGTGGAATGCCCTGCCTGCAGCTGTTGTAGATGCGCCAAGTTTGGTGGCGTTTAAGAGGTTAGTTGATAAGTATATGGAAGAGAAGGGAATGGTTTAGTTTGGAGGGTCATGGCTTTTTATATTGGTCGGCGCAACATCGAAGGCCGAAGGGCCTGTTCTGTGCTGTAATGTTCTATGTTCTATGTTAAGCAAGGATCATCGCCAAGGGCTCTGCAATCACTTCCCTCATCTCCCACAGTAACCTGGGGTACATCCCATCTGGTCCTAGTGACTTATCTATCTTGATAGAATTTAAAAGTTCAAACACATCCTCTTTCTTGACGTCCACATACTCTATCTTTTCAGCCCACTGAAAACCTGCAGTACAACCCCCCAAATCACTTTTCACCGTGAAAACCAAGGCAAAGTACTTATTAAGTACCTCTGCCATTTCTTCTGGTTCCACACAGAGTTTCCCCCCTTCACCTTTTATAGGTCCTATCCCTTCACTTCTCATCCTTTTACTCTTCATATATTTGTAGAACACCTTAAGATTCTCCTTAATCTTACCCAGCAGGGCCTTCTCATGACCCCTTCTGACTCTACTAATTTCCTTTTTAAGCTCCTTTCTTACAAGCCTTATACTCCTCTAGATCCTTATCATCTCCAAGCTCTTACACCTTTTGTACGCCTTTCTTTTCTTCGTGACTAGGTTTATCACATCCTTCGTGCATCACAGTTCTTGCGACCCACCAAAACCTTCTTGTCTCATCGGAACGTTGTCATGCAGAGCTCCAGACAAATATTCCTTGAAAATCCGCTACCTTCCTTCAGTACTTTTCCCCAAGAATACCTCCTTCCAGTTTACTCGTCCAATTTTCTGCCTGATGTCTTCATATCTCCCCAGATAAACAACTTCTTAGTCTGCCTATCCTATCCTATCTCTTTCCAAAGCTATTGTGAATTATGATCGCCATCTCTGAGATGCTGTCCCATCGAGAGATCCGGCGCTTGTCATGGTTCATTAACAAGTACCAGGTCAAGTACAGCCTCTCCTCTCATAGGCTTATCCACGTGTTGTGTCAGGAAACCCTCCTGAACACACCTAACAAACTCCTTCCCATTCAAACTCCTTATCCTACAGATATTCCAGTCGATATTTGGGAAATTAAAGCCTCCATCACAACAACTTTGTTATTACTTCATCTCCCTAGGATCTGTTTCCCTATCTGCACCTCAACTTCCCTGTCACTATTGGGCGGCCTATAGAAAACACCCAGCAAAGTTATTGACCCCTTGCTGTTCCTAACTTCCACTCACAGAGACTCCGTAGAAGTCGCTCCATGGCCTCCACCTTCTCTACAACCGTGACACTTTCCCTAATCAACAGTGCCACTCCGTCACCTCTTTTGCCTTCCTCCCTATCCTTGCTGAAGCGTCTAAATCCCAGCACCTGAAGTACCCAGTCCTATCCCTGAGCAATCCAAGTCTCTGTAATGGCCACCACATCACATTCCCAAGCAGCAATCCATGCCCTAAGCTCATCCACTTTATTCACTACATTTTTGACGTTAAAATAGACACACCTCAGACCCTCGGGGAAGGAAAGGGTGCTTCCCTTCTCCATCATTCATCTAACTTCTCTCTCATGTTGTCTACAGTCCTTCTCTACTTGGGATCCAACCTCCTTGCCCTCAGTCACCTCATCTCGATTCCCTCCCCCAAATCTTTCTAGTTTAAAGATCCCCCCAGTAGCCTCAGCCAATATTCCTGCCAAGATATTGGTCTCCCTGGGATTCAAGTACCACTCGTCCTTATTGCACAGATCACACCTGCCCCTAAAGAGGTCCCAATGATCCAGGAACCGGAATCTCTGCCCGTGCTCCAGTCCCTCAGCCACGCATTCACCCTCAACCTCATTCTATTCCTGCTCTCACTTTCCCATGGCGCAGGCAGCAATCCTGAGATTACTACCATTGTGTTCCTCTTTCTCAGCTGTCTATCTAATTCCCTATAATCCCTTTCCAAAGAAAAAAGAACAAAACAGCACGGGAAACAGGCCCTTTGGCCCAATGAGCTCGCACCGCCACTCTGATGTTTCCACCTCTACCCGTGATCCCTGTCTATGTTTATAGATCTATGGATTAAAAA
Organism: Sphyrna mokarran; assembly: GCA_024679065.1. Taxonomy (NCBI): domain Eukaryota; kingdom Metazoa; phylum Chordata; class Chondrichthyes; order Carcharhiniformes; family Carcharhinidae; genus Sphyrna; species Sphyrna mokarran. The sequence continues at coordinate 53,048,877 of JAGIQG010000015.1, forward strand.
CCAAATTTGAGACAATTGTTTTGCCAATTAGCCTAAGAGCACATCTTTGGGATGTGAGAGGAATGCGAATGCAGATGAGGAGGATCATGACAGACACCTCCAGACGCTGAAGGATGCCCTCGTGAGAACAGGATATGGCGCTCGACTTATCGATCGACAGTTCTGACGTGCCACAGCGATAAACCGCACTGACCTCCTCAGAAGACGAACACGGGACACGGTGGACAGAGAACCCTTTGTTGTCCAGTACTTCCCCGGAGCGGAGAAGCTACGACATCTTCTCCGGAGTCTTCAACATATCATTGATGACGATGAACATCTCGCTAGGGCCATCTCCACCCCCCCACTTCTTGCTTTCAGACAACCGCACAACCTCAAACAGATCATTGTTCGCAGCAAACTACCCAACCTTCAGGAGAACAGTGACCACAATACCACACAACCCTGCCACAGCAATCTCTGCAAGACATGCCAGATCATAGACATGGACGACATCATCAAACGTGAGGATACCATTCACCAGGTACACGGTACATACTCTTGCAACTCGGCCAACGTTGTCCACCTAATACGTTGCAAGAAAGGATGTCCTGAAGCATGGTACATTGGGGAGACCATGCAGCACTACGACAGCGGATGAATGAGCATCGCTCAACAATCACCAGGCAAAACAGTTCCCTTTCTGTGGGCGAACACTTCAGCAGTCATGGGCATTCGGCCTCCGGCCTGCGGGTGAATGTTCTTCAAGGAGGCCTCCGTGACACACGACAGCGCAGAGTCGCTGAGCAGAGACTGATAGCCAAGTTCCGCACACATAAGGACGGTCTTAATAGGGATCTTGGCTTCATGACACACTATCTGTAACCCCCATAACTTGCCTGGGTTAGCAAAAAACCTCACTTACTGTGCTGTCTGGAGAAAATACACATCTCTCTAACAAATGCTCAGGATTCCCTTCACACACATTGTTAGCCACTTTAACACTTGAATAGCAGGTTAGATATAAGGATTCACATTCTAATCAGCAATCTGTGACTGTCTGTGTTTGTATGAGTGCTATTGCAGACCAGAACACTGCATTTGCCTGACGAAGGCCATAGAGTCGAAAGCTCGCAAATTTACTATCAAATAAATTGGTTGGATTTAAAATTGGTTTTGTAAAACTTTACTATGTGAGAGGAAACCAGAGCACCCGGAGAAAACCCATGCAAGCACGAGGAGAATGCGCAAACTCCCACAGACACAGGCCCAAATCCATGTATCTGCATAGCACAGCGATAGTCACTGAGCTGTCATGTTGCCCATCAGATGGTCCAGGTCAAGCATACACTAACAACATGAAACACTAGGATACTCTCGAGAAAAAATTCAAGAGCAGCCGTCCCACGACCCATCGCATGTACGCCCCTTGTTAGACAACAAGGTGGACCAAAGCACCTGTAGGTTTAAAAACAAATACATCAATATCATCATCTATTTACACACTTCCCAGGGACTCCCAAGGCTCATGATCCCTATTTTAAATCAGTTTTCTATACCCCTCCATTCCCATTCTGTTTATGTGCCCATCTAAGTATTTCTTAAATAACTCCAAAGTGCCTCCCTCCACCACTTTACTTGGCAGCGCATTCCATACCCCCACTACCCTCTGTGTGAAAATACTCTCTCTAGCATCCAAATTATACCTTACCCCCCTCACCCTAAGCCCGTGACTCCTCGTGCTATTCGAGTCCATCCTAGGAAAAAAGCTTAACCCTGTTTATTATATCTATACTGCTCATAATCTTGTACACCTCTATTAGATCTCCTCTAAGTCTACGTCTTTCTAAGGAAAACAGTCCCAATTTGCCTAACCTCTTCTCGTAACTCAGACCTTCCATACCAGGCAGCATCCTGGTAAACCTCCTCTGCTTTCTCTCCAGAGTCTCCACGTCCTTCCAGTAGTAAGGCGACCAGAACTGGACGCAGTATTCCAAATGAGGTCTAACCAACGTTTTATACAACTGCAACGTTAAAGGCCAGCTCTTGTACTCTATAGCCCTTCCTAGAAAGGCTAACATACTATATGCTTTCTTCACAACCTTCTCCACTTGCTCTGCCACCTTCAGAGACTTGTTCACCTGCACCCACAGGTCCCTCTGCGTTTCTATACTCTTAATAGGTCTTCCCTTTAACATATACCTCCCCACTACATTCTTTCTCCCGAAATGCATCACCTCACATTTGTCAGGATTAAATTCCATCTGCCATCTGTCTGCCCAAGCCAACAGCCTATCTATGTCCTGCTGCATCGCCTGACAATGCTCGTCACTATCCGCAAGTCCAGCCATCTTTGTATCATCTGCAAACTTGCTGATCACTCCACTTACTCCCTCTTCCAAGTCATTTATATATATTACAAATAGAAGAGGTCTCAGTACCGAGCCCTGCGGCACACCACTAGTGACCGACCTCCAGCTGGAGAAACACCCTTCCACTATTACTCTCTGTCTCCTGTTACCAAGCCAGTTACTTATCCATCTAGCTACCTGTCCTTGTATCCCATTAGCCCTGACCTTCTCAACTAACCTCCCATGAGGGACTTTGTCAAACGCCTTACTAAAATCCATATAGACCACATCAACGGCTCGCCAGTCGTCCACCGTTTTCGTCACCTCCTCAAAACATTCTACCAGATTCATAAGGCACGACCTCCCCTTAACAAATCCATGCTGCGTATCCCTAATCAGATCGCAACGCTCTAAGTGCCTATACAAGCTATTTCTAAGAATCCCCTCTAACAGCTTCCCTACCACTGACGATAAACTCACCAGCCTATATTTCCAGGGTTATCCCTACCACCCTTTTTAAACAACGGTACAACATTAGCTATTCTCCAGTCCTCTGGGACCTCACCTGTGTCCAAGGAAGAGACAAAGATTTGCATCAGAGGCCCAGCAATTTCACCTTGCACCTCCCTAAACAGCGTGGGATAAATGCCATCAGGCCCCGGAGGTTTATCAGTTTTAATGCTACCTAGAAGCTCTAACACTTCCTCCCTTGGTATGGATATTTCCCTCAACTGGTCCACAACTCCCTCAGAGACAGGAGCTGTCAACAAGCCTCTCTCCTTCGTGAATACTGACGCAAAGTATTCATTCAGGATCTCCCCCATTCCCTCGGGCTCTCAGCACAGTTCCCCTCCTCTGTCTGTAAGACGTCCGATTTTTCCTCTAACCACCCTTTTATTCCTAACATAGGAGTAAAAAGCCTTTGGATTTTCCTTAATCCTATCCATCAAAATCATTTCATGCCCCTTTTTTGCCCTTCTAACACCCCATTTGAGCTCCCTCCTACTCTCTCTATATTCCTCCAACGCTGTCTCCGTTCCCAGCTGTTTTGACGTATCATACGCTTCTCTTTTCTTCCTAACCAAGTCCTCAATATCCCTAGTAATCCACGGCTCTCTAATCCTACCTTTCCCATCTTTCCTCTTAGCCGGAACATATCTTTCTTGCAACATTTTCAGTATTCCCTTGAAAGATTCCCACATGCCTAGCGTGGACTTACTCTCAAACAACCATTCCTAATCAGTTCCCATAAGTTCCTACCTAATCCGACTGTAGTTAGCCTTCCCCCAATTCAGCACCCTGCCCCTAGGGCAACAAGCATCCTTTTCCATCTGAATCCTAAAGTAGACAGAATTGTGGTCACTGTTAGCCACATGTTCCCCTACTACATCAACCACCTGCCCTGGCTCATTAATAGAACATAGAACATAGAACATTACAGCACAGAACAGGCCCTTCGGCCTTCGATGTTGCGCCGACCAATATAAAAAGCAATGCCCCTCCAAACTAAACCATTCCCTTCTCTTCCATATACTTATCAACTAACCTCTTAAACGCCACCAAACTTGGCGCATCTACAACTGCTGCAGGCAGGGCATTCCACTCCCGAACCACCCTTTGGGTAAAGAACCTACCTCTGATATCCGTCCTATAACTATCACCCCTTAATTTAAAGCTGTGTCCCCTCGTGCTAGCTTTCTCCATCCTAGGAAAAAGGCTATCACTGTCCACCCTATCTAAACCTCTAATCATCTTATATGTTTCGATAAGGTCCCCTCTTAGCCGCCTCCTTTCTAACGAAAACAACCTCAAATCCCTCAGCCTCTCCTCATAAGACCTGCCCTCCATACCAGGCAACATCCTGGTAAACCTCCTCTGTACCCTCTCCAATGCCTCCACATCTTTCTTATAATGTGGGGACCAGAACTGCACACAATACTCCAAGTGCAGCCGCACTAGAGTTTTGTACAGTTGCAACATGACGTTGCGGCTCCGAAATTCAATCCCCCTACCAATAAAAGCCAAGACTCCATATGCCTTCTTAACAACCTTCTCGACTTGACTGCCTACTTTCAGGGATCTATGCACATACACACCAAGATCCCTCTGTTCATCTAGACTACTAAGAATCCTACCATTTGCCCTATACTCTACACATTTATTATTTCTGCCATAGTGCATTACCTCACACTTTTCCACATTAAACTCCATTTGCCACCTCTCGGCCCAGCTCTGCAACTTGTCCAAGTCCCTCTGCAAACTATAACACCCCTCTTCACTATCTACCACTCCGCCGACTTTAGTGTCATCTGCAGATGACACTAAAGTAAATTACTAATGGATTTACTCAGAACTAAATCCAATATAGCCCCTTCTCTAGTCGGGCTAGCCACATACTGTTCCAATGATCCTTCCGATACACATTTTACAAATTCCTCCCCGTCCAAACCCCCAGCTCTAGGTACCTTCCAATCCACCCTAGGGAGATTAAAATCTCCCACTATACCGACTCTGTTCTTTCTGCACCTATCCAAAATATCTTTACATATGCCTTCTTCAACTACCCGCGGGCTGTTGGGTGGCCTATAATACACCCCTAGCATAGTAATCGCTCCCTTTCTATTTCTCAACTGCACCCACATGACCTCTTCGCCCTTCCTGCCTAGTCAGCGTACCTATATGTACCACAATCTCCGCCTCCTCACCCTTCCCCTTCAGAATGTCTGGGACGCACCCAGAGACATCCCAGGATTCCAGCTCCAGGGAGGCAGACCACCATCCGTGACTCCTGTCTGCATTTGCAAAAACGCCTGTCTGCCCCCCTTACTATGGAGTCCCCTATTAACACGACCTTTCTTCTCTTTTCCTTACTTTTTTGAGGTATTGGGTCGGGCTCAGCTCCAGAGATCCAGCCACCGCTGCCTCCCTCAGGTGAGCTGCCCCCGCAACAGTTCCTCCTCATCGTTCCAATTTTTGATAAGGGAAAAAAAAACTACCCAAGACTCTTTGCAAACTCCTTCCAGTTTCCGGTATAAAATTTAAAGAAAAAAATTAGAAAAGTTAGTTTTAAAAATCATTCAAGCTTTCCTCTCATGAATCACTGCCTCTCTGTTGTGCTCCCAAGAAACAATGAGCCTTGATAATGTCTACACTTCCAAGCATACCCAGTGTAAATTCATTACATTTTGATTCATTCACCCAGCATTGCTTTTTCTTGCCATGCTCTGTCAAGCCAGGCCATTTAGTTTTAACCTGTTTCATTAACTCACCCGTGAATTGTTCACAAATACTCCTGTTTAGTATTGACTTGCTGGTCCACTGCCTGCAACTCCTCAGCTTACTTCTGAAGCGCTTTCCTTCTGTACAAAGATTGTCAGGTGGGTTTTGATGCCTTTCTATCTGCAACTGTAGGAATAATAAAGAATAGTGTATTGAGTTCAGGGTACCACTCTTCGATTTACAGTAGCCCCAGTCATCATATCTCATTGACAGAACACTTCTAAACTTAAAATTTATAAGCACCTTTCAATCTGGTCAGACCTTTATGAAACATCTATTAGGTTTACTTCAACTGAATGTCAAATTGAGCCTGGTGTGAAGAAAGAGATCAATCAAATTTCCAGTCAGATATGTTAGAGTACCGGAGCAGAAACCCCAAAGTTTGTTATGAAGTCTCACTAGACTCCAACAGTTATTTCCTATTTTGGTATTAGTTTAAGGCTAAGCTGATTCATTCTACGTGTGATTTTATTGACACACTAGGAAGCTTTTATCAAAATAAACTTTATTTAACAATACAGTTTAATTGTAACAAATGAATTAGTTTAACTTTTGCCAACTGAAATACTTAAACATGTCAAGATACAATTTGTTAGTCCTAACCTATCTCTCTTGTTCCCAATTCAAATAATCGGTATATCCCTTGGCATAGCCATACCAAGGGAGAAAGTGTTAGAGCTCCTAAGTAGCATTAAAACTGATAAATCTCCGGGGCCTGATGGCATTTATCCCAGGCTACTTAGGGAGGCGCAAGTTGAAATTGCTGGGCCTCTGATGCAAATCTTTGTCTCTTCTTTGGACACAGGTGAGGTCCCAGAGGACCGGAGAATACCTAAAGTTGTACCATTGTTTAAAAAGGGTAGTAGGGATAACTCTGGAAATTATAGGCCTGTGAGTTTGACATCAGTGTAGAGAAGCTGTTGGAGGGGATTCTTAGAGATAGGATGTATAGGCACTTAGAGCGTTGCGATCTGATTAGGGATACGCAGCATGGCTTTATTAAAGGGAGGTTGTGCCTTATGAATCTGGTAGAATTTTTTGAGGAGGTGAAGAAAACGGTCGACGAAGGGCGAGCTGTTGATGTCGTCTATATGGATTTCAGTAAGACATTTGACAAAGTCTCTCATGGGAGGTTAATTGAAAAGGTCAAGGCTAATGGGATACAAGGACAGGTAGCTAGATGGATAAGTAACTGGCTTGGTAATAGAAGACAGAGAGTAATAATGGAAGGGTGTTTTTCTAGCTGGAGGTCGGTCACTAGTGGTGTGCCGCAGGGCTCGGTGCTGGGACCTCTTCTATTTGTAATATATATGAATGATTTGGAAGAGGGAGTAAGTGGAGTGATCAGCAAGTTTGCAGACGATACAAAGACGGCTGGACTTGTGGATAGTGAGGAGCATTGTCAGGCAATGCAGCAGGACATAGATAGGCTGGTAGATTGGGCAGGCAGATGGCAGATGGAATTCAATCCTGATAAATGTGAGGTGATGCATGTCGGGAGAAAGAATGTAACGGAGAGGTAAATGATAAAGGGTAGACCTATTAAGAGTATAGGAACGCAGAGGGACCGGGGGGTGCAGCTGCACAAGTTTCTGAAAGTGTCAGAACAAGTGGAGAAGGTTGTGAAGAAAGCATATAGTATGTTAGCCTTTCTAGGAAGGGGTATAGAGTATAAGAGCTGGCCTTTAATGTTGCAGTTGTATAAAACATTAGTTAGACCTCATTTGGAATACTGCGTCCAGTTCTGGTCGCCTTACTACCAGAAGGACGTGGAGACTCTGGAGAGAGTGCAGAGGACGTTTACCAGGATGCTGCCTGGTATGGAAGGTCTGAGTTACGAGGAGAGTTTAGGCAAATTGGGACTGTTTTCCTTAGAAAGACGTAGAGTTAGAGGAGATCTAATAGATTACAAGGGGTATGGATAGAGTAAACAGGGTTAAGCTTTTTCCTTGGATGGACTCAAATAGCACGAGGGGTCACGAGTTTAGGGTGAGGGGGATAAGGTATAAGTTGGATGCTAGAGGGAGTTTTTTCCACAGAGGGTGGTGGGGGTATGGAACGCGGTGCCAAGTAAATTGGTGGAGGCAGGCACTCTTGAGTATTTAAGAGATACTTAGATGGACACATGAACAGAATGGGAATGGAGGGGTATAGAAAACTGATTTAAAATAGGGATCATGAGCCTTGGGAATTCCCTGGGAAGTGTGTAAATAGATGATGATATTGATGTACTTGTTTTTATCCTACAGGTGCTTTGGTCCGCCTTGTTGTCTAACAAGGGGCATACACGTGATGGGTCGTGAGAGGGCTGCTCTTGGATTTTTTTTCGAGAGTATCCTAGTATTTCACGTTGTTAGTGTACGCTTAACCTGGACCATTTGATGGGCAACACGACAGCTCAGTGACTTTTGCTGTGCTGTGCAGACACATGGATTCGGGCCTGTGTCTGTGGGAGTTTGTGCATTCTCCCCGTGCTTGCGTGGGTTTTCTCCAGGTGCTCCGGTTTCCTCCGACATCCCAAAGATGTGCTCTTCGGCTGATTGTCACAACAAATTCTCCCTAAATTGTCTCAAATTTGGTTTCAATCCATAGATCTATAAACATTGACAGGGATTACGGGTAGGAGTGGGAACATCGAGGTGGCAGCACGGGCTCGTTGGGCCAAAGAGCCTGTTGCCCATGCTGTTTTGTTCTTTGTTCTTAATGTTTCTCTTATGGACTTAAACTCTTCAAAATCAGTTAGCGACACACATGCTTACATGCTTATACTTGTTAAAAATCGTAGAGCCTTTTGAACACCTAGAGAAAGGGACATCTGTCAGCTAACAGCCCCAAACATCAGCCTCGGCAGAGAGAGAGACAGAGAGACAGAGACAGAGACAGAGACACTTCTTGTTACTTTCAGGGCCCCAGCAGCAGCTGACTATTTTAAAATAAAAGAAAACTTAGTGTTTTCTCTGCAAGATAGCTCCACCCATTCACATGACAATCAAACTAATCAAAACCCTACTCTGAAACCCCAGGGAAGCAAACAAAAATGCATGAACTCAGATTAAAACAAACACACCTTCTACTAAAATCAATCATTGGCCTGAATTCTCAGCACATGAGCTGCCTGGTACAGAGAAATAGGCTGAATATTTTTCATACTACTTAAAGAAACATGATATAAATACATTTCTTAAAAGCACAGTATCATCACAGGTAACTACTGTTAAAACCACGCCTTATGGGCCTGATTTTCATCTCCTCATGGAGGGGAAGATCAGTATCAAAGCAGAACATTATGGGCCAGATCTTTCAGTCTCCAGATCATTAGAAGATCTTAATGACTAAAAATTTGAGTCAGGATCCTGTGGAAGCCATGATGTGTAGGTCTGCATGGCAATTTCCTGAAACATCTAAACTTCCAATGGGCGATTACCCTCCTCCCTGGATCCTCTCTGAACCTCTCCAACTCTGAACAAGCAGTAAGCCATGTAAGATTAAAAGTTAATAGGGTCACCAAGAGGGCATGGATGAAGGCAGTAACTGTAGTTATAGGATAATATGCACTGTAAATAATTACTATTAAACATTCTTGCATCCCACAGCTTTGACTCTTCTGTCTGTGATCTGCCTCCCAAAGGGAGTCTCAAATCCTGACCATAGTCGGAGAGGCTCAATGCGTCATTTAGTGCCTGAGAGGCCCTTTGGCCCATCAAGTCCCCACATTATAAGAAAGATGTGGAGGCATTGGAGAGGGTACAGAGGAGGTTTACCAGGATGTTGCCTGGTATGGAGGGCAGGTCCTATGAAGAGAGGTTGAAGGATTTGAGGTTGTTTTCGTTAGAAAGGAGGCGGCTAAGAGGGGATCTTATTGAAGCATATAAGATGATTAGAGGTTTAGATAGGGTGGACAGTGATAGCCTTTTTCCTAGGATGGAGAAAGCTAGCACGAGGGGACACAGCTTTAAATTAAGGGGTATGAGTTATAGGACGGATATCAGAGGTAGGTTCTTTACTCAAAGAGTGATTAGGGAGTGGAATGCCCTGCCTGCAGCTGTTGTAGATGCGCCAAGTTTGGTGGCGTTTAAGAGGTTAATTGATAAGTATATGGAAGAGAAGGGAATGGTTTAGTTTGGAGGGGCATTGCTTTTTATTTTGGTCGGCACAACATCGAAGGCCGAAGGGCCTGTTCTGTGCTGTATTGTTCTATGTTCTATGTTCTATGTTCTATAATATCCTCACTTTTGCTGTGCCCGAGCCAAACTTTTGAAGAGCAGTAATGATTCACGCCAGCATGACATCAGCCCAGAAAGATGGGAAGCATTTGGGAGGAGGGATGGTGGTGGTGCAGCCATGTCAAACTCACTAATTATCTTTACATCCTTTCTGGGTGTAATGGGATTTGCACCACCCGAAAGAGGCCAGAAAGACCACAAAACCATCTGATGCAGGACTCAAATTGTGTTTATAGCTTTGCAGCTCACCGAGCTATTCACCGGATGTGGTGACATGGTAAAATCGTGCCACATATTCTGAATTTTTGCAAGCAGAGACTGGTCAAGTAGAGTCAATATTTTGCCTGGAAAGATGGAGGGACATGCTGTTTGACAAGATTGCCCACTTACTGGGACATATAGGGTACATGGTCAGCATTGTGCCAGCACTGAAATCATGAACAATTTTATTCATCTGTATAGTAGACAGAATGCCAATATGGCTTGACGTCAGCATCCCGTTAGTGGAGAATACCAATACTGCATAGTAACAGTGTGACTATGTTAGCTAGCTTCTCCTGTTGCTCAAAAGTTTGAGACATCTTAATCTGAAGAAGACAATTCATTTTACTGAACCAAAAATAGTGGCCATTTAAGAATGTGTGCGATACACAGCAAGTAATGGTCTGATCAGGGTAACAATTATCTCCCCGGATAGCTTTGATACACCTTATTTTGGCATCAGGCTTGTCTGGTGAACAAATGTCCTGGGCCCTATTCACGAGGTTGCCAAGACGCCAATCTAATTGCGCAATGGAATTGTGTATATTGATCAATGAAAGTGAGGTTGTAGACAGCAGCGGAGAACTCACTGGCAGATTTTGCAAGTTGAAGAAAGGGAGTTTTTTAATTCTCCCATCTCAAAGGTGAATTTGACACGGGATGGAGTCTATTAAGGTGTGTAGGGAAATTCTTACATGTAAATCCAAATTCAAATATAGAAAACATATCATCTATGTATTGGAAATATGTAAGGGATAGGAAGTCAGGGATCAATGCATCAAAGATGGTTTTTCACATGGAAACTAAGATGTTGCGAGGGCTGGGACTGAAAAGCATCCCAGGCAATATCGTCCATTTGGATACACATGGTATTGTTAAAATTGAACTGCACAAGTTCAGAGTTCATAAGTTCAATGAATACAGATTGGAATAATGACATTGCATCCATGTTGTCATGATATGGGGACATAGTGCAAATATATATGGCTTACTTGGCAAGTACATTATTGAATTGGAAATGTCGAATAAACACATGGACAGAGCATCAACGTGCAAGTCCGGTGTGGAGTTTGCAAAACTGAAGGAATTCTTCACTGAAAATATTGAAAATTATAAGACCTAAAGGCTGACAAATCCCTAAGACCAAATGGCTTGAAAAAAATCACTGCAGAGATAGCAGATGCATTGGATATAATCTTCGAAAATTCCTTAGGTTTTGGGGATTGGAAAACAGCTAATGAAACACTTTTGTTCTGAAAGGAGGGAGGTAGAAATTAGGAAATAATAGGCCAACTAGCCCAATATTTGTCAGAGGGAAATGGCTTGAATCCATTATTAAGGAGATGGTTGCAAGAAGTTTAGAAAATCATAATATGATCAGGCAGAGTCAACATGGTCTTGTGAAAGGGTAATTATCCCCTAACTAATTTATTAGGTGTTTTTTAAGAAGTAACAAGCAAGGTGGAAAATAGCAACCTGTAGATGTGGATTTCCAGTAGGCATTTGATAAGGTTATCATCAAAGATTACCACACAAAATAAGATTGCCAAGCTGTGACAAGTGGAGTGCCACAGGGCCCAGTGCAGTGGCCTCAATTCTTTACAATCCATGATTTTGGTGAGGGGATCGAGTGTATGGTAGTTAAATTTGTTGATACACCCATGTGTAACGAAATAGTTAGGGAGTAAGTTGTCAAGAGGAGCTAGAGAGTTTGCAAGGAATATAGACAAAATAAGTGAATGGACAAAAATTGGGCAGATGGAGTATGATGAAAGAAAATGTGAACTTGTCCATTTTGGTAGAAAAATGGAAAAACAATATTTTATTTACATGGAGAGAAATTATAGAATCTGGTGGTAAAGAAGGATCTGGATATCCCACTATATGAATCCCAATTAGTAAGGAGTTATAGCAAATGATTTGGAATGCAAATGAAAAGTTACATTTATTACAAGGGGAAGGGATATAAAAGTAAGAAACTTCTACGGCAACTGTACAAGGCCTTGGTGAGACCACATCTGGATGACTGTGTACTGCCTTGGTCTCATTTGTAAAATTATCTAAGTAGTTCAGAGAAGGTTCACTAGATTCATTCTTAGAAAGAAGGGTTTATTTCCAGAACAAAGTTTGGACAGGTTGGGCGTTTACCCATTGGAGTTTAGAAGAATGAGAGGTATTCTTATTAAAAATACATATAGGATCTTGAGGTGAATTGATAGGGTCAATATCAGTAGGGTGAGACAGTGTTAAGATAGAACCAGATCAGCCATGATCTTAATGAATGGCAGAGCAGGCTTCAAGAGCTGAACGGCCTACTCCTGAGTCCTATGTTTCTCTGGGGCAATGATGTAGAGATGCCAGCGGTGGACTGGGGTAAACACAGTAAGAACTCTGACAACACTAGGTTTAAATCCAACTGATTTATTTGATAGTAAACTTGCAAGCTTTCGAGGTGTTTTGACCTCTTCGTCAGGCGAATGAGGTGTTCTGGTCTCAGACAGCACATATAACAGCATAGACAATTTACAGATTACTGATTAGAATGTGAATCTTTACACCTAACCTGCTACTCAAGTGGCTAACAATGTGAGTGGATGGAGCACTGAGCACAGGTTAAAGAGATGTGTATTATCTCCAGACAATACAGTAAGTGAGGTTTTTTGCTAACCCAGGCAAGTCATGGGGGTCACAGATAGTGTGACATGAACTCAAGATCCCTGTTAAGACCGTCCTCATGTGTGCGGAACTTGGCTATCAGTCTCTGCTCAGCGACTCTGCATTGTCATGTGTCATGAAGGCCACCTTGGAGAACACTTACCCGAAGGTTGGAGGCCGAATGCCCGTGACCGCTGAAGTGTTTGCTAACAGGAAGGGAACAGTCTTGCCTAGTGATTGTCAAGCGATGTTCATTCACCCACTGTCATAGTGTCTGCATGGTCTCCCCAATGTACCATGCTTCGGGACATCCTTTCTTGCAACGTATTAAGTAGACAACTTTGGTTGAGTTGCAAGAGTATATATCCTGTACCTGTTGGATGGTATTCTCACGTGTGATGACGTCATCCATGTCGATGATCCAGCATGTCTTGCAGAGGTTGCTATGGCAGGGTTGTGTGGTATTGTGGTCACTATTCTCCTGAAGGTTGGGTAGTTTGCTGCGAACAATGGTCTGTTTGAGGTTGTGCGGTTGTCTAAAGGCAAGAAGTGGGGGTTTGGGGATGGCCCAGGTGAGATGTTCGTCTTCATCTGGGGCAACCCAGCAAATTGGAGATGGGCATGCCACCACTAACTTTTCAGGCAGGGCATCATCGATATGTAAAATTGAAGCAAGGAATTAAGAGTCACTGAGCAGAGACTGATAGCCAAGTTCCACACACGTGAGGACAGTCTCAACAGGGACCTTGGGTTCATGTTGCACTATCTGTAACCCCAATGACTTACCTGGGTTTGCAAAACCTCACTTACTGCACTGTACTGGAGGGTAAAGTTTAAAGATGAATCAGGCAATTTTTTTTAAACACAAAGGGTAGTGGGTGCATAGAAACAAAGAAAATAGAACATTACAGCACAGTACAGGCCCTTCGGCCCTCGATGTTGTGCTGAGCCATGTCCAAACCCAAGATCAAGCTATCTCAATCCCTATCATTCTGGTGTGCTCCATGTGCCTATCTAGTAACTGCTTGAAAGTTCCTAAAGTGTCCGATTCCACTATCATAGCAGGCAGTGCATTCTACACCTCAACCACTCTGTGAGTGAAGAAATTACGCCAGACATCTCTCCTATATCTCCCACCATGAACCTTATAGTTATGCCCCCTAATAACAGCTACATCCACCCGAGGAAATAGGCTCTGCATGTTTGTTCCATCTATCCCCCTCATCTTCTTATAAACCTCTATTAAGTCACCTCTCATCCTCCTCTGCCCTAAAGAGAAAAGCCCTAGCTCTCTCAACTTTCCTCATAAGGCCTACCCTCTGAACCAGGCAGCATCCTGGTAAATCTCCTCTACACTCTCTCCAATGCTTTCCACATCCTTCTTATAGTGAGATGATCAGAACTGAATACAATATTCCAAATATGGTCTCACCAACATCCGGTATGGTTGCAGCATAACCCAACGGCTCTTAAACTCAAACCCTCTGTTAACTGATGCACTGTAAGCTTTCTTTATGGTTCTCCCTGGAACTTGCCGCCAGGGCAATGTAGTGGAAGCAATACAATAGTAGCTTTTAAGGGGCATCTTGACAAATACATAAATAGGATGGGGATAGCAGGGTATGGTCCCCAATAAAATAAGGGGTTTTAGTTTAGTCAGGCAGCATGGTCTGTTCCTGTGCTGTAATTTTCTTTGTTCATCATTATCCTGTAGAGTTAAAGCACAATCTTCCTATTTTTATATTAAATTCTCTTCCAGACAAATTATAACACTCTGTTAGCTTTCCTAATTACTTCTGTAACTGTGTATTAGCCTTCTGTGATTCATGCACTGGGATATCCAGATCCATCTGAATCTCAGAGTTCTGCAAACTCTCACCATTTTAGATTTTTTTTAAAATTCTTTAGGGATGGGGAGGGATGGAGTTAATTTTTATTGGTAATGTTGAAATTTTAGTTTGTATAAATAGTCTCAGTAATGCAATTAATGTTAGCCAGTTATTGAAAATCAAATCTAAAGACAAGATACACAAGGTTAATAAATGAATTTTCCATAAGAAAACTTTTCTCATTTTTACAAAAACAAAATGGTCAAATTACTGCTGTATTTATATTTTATTCACTATTGTAAATACAAAGCAAATTTGTTCCATTTGGATTGTACAATTCAGCTTGTGCAGAAAGAATACGGCTGTGATAGCAAGTCAGTTGACAGGGTTATAGATAGAATTTGAAAAGCATTGTAAACATTACATACAATGCAAGCAAATGAAATAAAACAGGAGCTGGCTGCAATCAAATAAACATTACCCAAATTGGCCAAAACCTTGGTAGCCATGATGAGGAAGTAGCAACACATTCTTTCACCAATCATCCTGTTAAGAAGAACATTGTCCTACAAATAATAGGACCTATAAAAGAACAATTTTCACTGTATTATAGCCCACTTGAAAATGTTGTCAAACTACATGTAAAATTCTATTTAAATGATTAGCATGCTGGATATGTGTTCAGCAGACGTTTAAGAGATTTAGAGAGTGTGGGCAATACATTTAATGTATCAACAATTAATACCTGAAGCACAGGCATTGGTATAATGGACAAGAACAACACACTAAACATGTTTTCACTGTTACATGTGAGCTTTTGAAACCCGCACTGTTCAGATTTTTAAAATTGAGCCTCAAAATAAATGGTTAGCTAGACTGGACTTTACATATTTTAATCAGTCATGAAATTCCTTGCAAAGACTTGCTTTACTTCACAGTTTCACACTGAATTAAAAACAGCAAACTGACTAGCAATAAACATATGCAGTTCTGAAATCAGCTTCCGTATTCACTATCAATTCATTGGTTTACTAGATATCAATATCAAATTAACACAACTGCAGCACATTAACTGATTTTGCATGTCAACAATTGTCCTTACCCCAACAGTAACGGTTAGGTTGATTGTGATACCAGACATGTATAGTTCTGACCTTTGTAACCTGCTGGCCTATGTCTTGCCATTAGATTCCGAAAATTACAGATCCATTCTAATAATGTAAACAAAAAAAAACACCCTTCTGCAAACTGTGTGCCTTAGCATTCTGTACTGAGCATGTTTGCACAGTAATGGACAAATAATATAGCTACAACATCAACATGCAGAGATCAGATCAAATCACATATTTTAATCAGTTATTGCATTGTACAGGATAATTCAAATCACACACTGCTCTGATTATGAAAAATGAAACTCACATCACTGATGCTTATTTCGATCATTATTGATATTATTTCCCAATTCATCATTGCACAAATTCCTGTGGATTATAAATCTACCACATCATTGGATTTCCTTAATGCTCAGCTACCTTATGAAAAGAGTTGTATGAAACAAAAAGCCAAAAACATCAGCAGATAGAACAAAGCAGTTAGCTCTCCTTTCTCTTTCTCTCTCTCAGATGATCTGCATTCTTTGCTTGAGTTTGAAGCCAGCCAAATGATTGACAGACTCTCCTCTCAATTTACTCTTTCTGTCCCTCCCTTCTTCCTATTTTGCCCTTAAAAGCTTGTCAGATACAAAGCTAATTTGTGTACGTGAATTGGACTAATACTCTCAATTATTCAATTTTAAACAAGAGCATAAATCCATAGAAATGCATCAAAATAAACAGTAAACAGTGACCTAATTAGTGAATTTTTAAAATGGAACATAATTGTCTACATACAGCTGAGACTATTCACCTTTATGGTAACTGTAATGAAAATAAACTGTTTGTCTTCTCTGTACAAAGAATGTTATTTACCTAATTTTCTGATGCAAAAACTCAGTTGCCGAACCTTCCTTCATATTTGCAATCATTTCTCAACATTAGCCATTTATTAAATTCATTACAAATGCCATAGAAACTGCAAAGGAAGCTTAGCTGACCTCCTTTACCAGGGCTGATTTAAACAATGTAATTCAGTGAAACATGAAACCATTAATCCTGTAAATCTCGGTGCCCCAGCTTTCTGCACTCCTGTCACTTGAGTGATGATTACTAATCAGATTTGAATCTTTCCAACTGGAAGGAACAGATATTCTGTATGATTGTGGCATCATCACGCAGAAAACCAACCATTAACATTGACTTGGTTAGTTTTCAAAATGCAGTAGATCTGGAATTCATAAGAATAATAGAATGAACTCTCCTGCAGCAGCTTTCATTACAGCGCCAGCTACAAAAACATGACTTTAATCCACATTGAAGTTTTGAAAAAGCCACATTACATAAAAAGGGAGAGGAGAAGCAGGACGTCTTTAACAACATCAAATCATTGCAGTGACCTTTGATTAAATTTAGCATGATTTTGTTTTCCTCTTTTGATTTTAAAGTAATTATCATATAGCAAGCAAGTGCAGATGGTCTCATTGAAGGCGTCAGTGAGGCCACTGTAGTATAAGGGTCTGACACGTACAGGGTTAATGTGGACTGAGGGGGTTAGCAGAGTGAATAAATGGGTTTATGGGGACAGGGCCTGAGTGGGATTGTGGTCAGTGCAGACTCGATGGGCCAAATGGCTTCCTTCTGCACTGTAGGGTTTCTATACATACGTTATCCCCCCCATCCACATAATCATCAAAGAAGACACATGACCCAGACCCAGGGTTAAACTGGTGTTGGACAGAAATATGTGAAGATTTAGGCATGGAGATAGCTCTGAGCCTGCCCCCTTTTCTGTACATGTGTAAATAATTCTACTTGTAAATAAAGCCTTTCAGTTAACCTACTGAACAATACGATGACTTCTTTAACAGAAAATGCTTTGTAACCAACACCCTCTCAATAAGATCGAAGCTTGTAATCAAAAACATTCAACCTCATGAAAATGCTGAAACTACTGGAAGACTAAGAAAAGTCTTCAAATTCTGACTAGAACGAAGCTCCCAACAAAAGCTCAAAGTGCAGAGAATTTACCAAAAAACAGTCCAGAGAAAAGGCCTGGAAGCTGAAGGTAGAGATTTTTAGTGCAACAGGAACTTACAGTAGAAGAGGAAGGATCCCCACTGAAACTCTCTTAGAAGTCCAAGATGAGTTAGACCTTTTAAAATTCTAGGCTACATCTAGTCCTGGAACCCTTTAAACACATTAAAGATGGCAGGGCAGGTAATGTGTCAAGGCTGCTACATGTGGGAGTTCTGAAGAACATTATGATCCAGAGAAAATGCATCTGTAATAAGTTTTTGTGGCTTGAGAAGTTTGCTCTCAGAATTTTTGAGTGGAGGTTGAATTGTGGATATTGTAACACCATTTCAGGAAGCAGTCACATCCTTTAGGGTAGGATCTTCTGGTTTAGAAAATGGTCAGGAACAGTAGTGTTTGACTGCAGCTGAGGTTGGTAAGGGGATCCAAAGGGAAAGATTGTCAGCCTCTGCAATTGTGCAACATGTTTGAGGTTTTCTCAGTTTCTTTGATGTAAGTAAGGGCTACAGGGTGAATGACTATGGTACCGTGGTACAGGACGTCATTCTTGCCCACAAGAATTTAGTGGTAGTAAGGGACGGTATAGTGAGCAGGATTGACAGTGCCACTGCAACAAAGAAACAGAATCCAGATGGATGTATTGTCTGCCCAATGCCAAGATTCAGGACGTCTGCTCCAGACCGAAGAGAAACTTACAATGCATAAGGAAGGATCCCATTGTCATAATTTATGTAGGTACCAACGATATAGGTAGGATGAGAAAATAGGTTCCACATTGAGAGTTTGAGGAGCTAGGCACTAAATTAAGCAACAGAACCTCCAAGGTTATCAGGCAAAATTTTCCTATCCCACTTTGCAAGATGGCTACTAAACAACTTAGACTGTAACAGGAAAGGACAGAGTATACAAAAATAAAACAAACAGTAGTAACTAGGGGAAAAAATGATTAAAAAGTAAAATTAAAGGCTCTTCACTTAAATGTGTGTAGTATTTGGCACAAATAAATTAACAGCAAAAATTAAGTCAATGGGTATGGTCTTATACCCATTACACAGATGTGATTACAAGTATATCAAAGCAGAGAACTAAATATTTAGGGATATGTGACTTTTCGTAAGGACAGATAGGAAGGAAAAGATGATGAGGTAGCTTTGTTAACATGAAATGGAATAAGTATAATAGCAAGAAATGATTTTGGATCAAAAGATGGAGAATCATATGGATGGAGGTAAGAAATAACAAGACACTGGCAGGAGTAGTCTGTAGGTCCTCAAACAGTAGCAATACTGTAGGACACAGAATAAATCAGGAGATAATGAGGACATAAAAAAAGATACTTCATTAATCATAAGTGACTTTTAATCTTCATGTCGATTAGAAAAAGCAATTGGCAAACATAGACATGAGGAAGAATTCATAGAGTTTATTCAGGAAAATTTCTTAAGAACAATATGTTTGTGCCAAATATGTGTGGGTTAGGTGGGTTGACCATGTTAAATTGTCCTTGGAGTTTGGAGGTATGTAAATTAGGTGGATTTGATACATTCTAGGGAGGAAGAAGGATTCTATAAGGTGATAAATCACCAGTAATTAACCAAGGAAGTAAGGATTATATTAAACTGAAACAAAAAACATATAATGCAGCAAAGATTTTTGGGAAACCAGAGGATTGGGAAAGTTTTTTAAAAACAATAAATGACCAAAAGGGAGAGATGATAAACTAAGGAGATAAATTGGCAAATCATATAAACCCATCTATAAGAACCACTTCAAATATACAAAAAGCACAAGGAATGGAGGGATATGGTCTCTGGAAGGGTAGGGGATTTTACTTCAGTCGGGCAGTATAGTCACTGTAGGCTTGGAGGGCTGAAGGGCCTGCTCCTGTCCTGTAATTTCCTTTGTTCTTTTGTTCTTTGCTGCCATAGTGAACATAGGTTTTTAGCGAATGAAACTAGGGAAATAATAATGGAGAACCAGGAATTGACAGAGGAGTTAAAACATATATTTTCTGTCAGTATTCATGGCAGAAGACATGGAGGAAATAAGTACATTGAGCAAAATCTAAATGGCCATTGTGTTTTTGGTCTGAATCTTATGGCTCATTAATATTAATTTTATTCCCATAAGTTTCATGCCGTTCCTACAGCATGTTCCCTATGGTTTGCCTGCTGTGCAGCAACTTAACTGCTGCAAGCACTGGGGAACTGCATATAAAAGTCTCCCCAGCACTTGTTCCACAATGGCTGCAGGAGATGGCAGGCAAAGGCAGCACCGCACTTTTCAAAGAACAAAGAACAATACAGCATGGGAAATAGACCCTTCGGCGCAACAGGCCCGTGCCGCCAATTTAACATTGAGCGAAGATTGAGGGAAGACTAATTTAGGGACAATTTGTAATACCAATCAGGCTAAGAGCACGTTTTTGGGTGTGGGGGGAAACCAGAGCACCCGGAGAAAACCCACACAAGCATAGGGAGAATGTGTAAACTTCCACAGACACAGGCCCAAATCCATGCTTCTGCACAACAAACAGTGATAGTCACTGAGCTGTCTGATCATCCAACTCAATAGCCTGATCTCACCTTCCCCACATATCCTTTGATTTCCTTTGCCTCAAGCACTGGTGGGAATCCAAGAGTGTCAGTGCCAGAAGACAGTGGGCTTCTGGATCTCACAGCGGCTGTCCTTCCACCCCAAGAAGGGGGATAGAGGCCACCAGGGGCCTGAAGGGAAGAGGATTGGCAGGAGTACAGCCTGGGTCCTTCCAGTCAGGGGCATCTCCAACCTACGTGATACACCTCCTCCCTGTGCCCAACATATCCACAGCCCTTAACATTGAGGAGAGAAGTAGTCAAACATCCATACTGTCCAAAAGTAAACCTGGATCCTTAATTTCCCAGTCCCCCAAGGGGCACCCACCAAGGTAATCTCAGACAAAAAGGTGTGGAAGTTAGCAGACCACTTCAACCTCAGCTGGGAATACACATAGACAAAATGGGAAAGTGAAAAAGATTAAGAAACCATAGGTACTTAGTGGGCACCTGTGAATGTCGGCATTAGTGTAGATAGGATAACAACATTAGTGCAGATAAGACAACATCATGTTTCTAATGTTTGCAATAAATTTCACTTCATTCACCCACAGACTCTCCTCTATGTCTGTTTATGCCACCAAGCTTGGGGGAACCACCATGCTCATCAGGTGCCTCATCTCTGTGGGGTGTGAGAATGGCAGCTCGACATTGCTCCCACCATCTAGCCAGCTCCCACTAAGGAAGTGCACTCCTTCACTGTGATATGGACAGAAACCCGGGTAGGAGGACACAGGAAGTGCTACTTGCATACCAACCTTCAAACTCTTTAAAATAAGGAGCACCCCAACATGAAAGGAATGTGAGGCCTGCCAGTGACCCCACCTGATCCCTCTTCTTGAAATGGCGATTCCAGGACTCTCATCCTCAGCCCTGAGTTGAACTTATCCGTGTCCCCCAAGTCCTCACTGGTGCCCCCTAAGCAGTATACACTGCAGAGGGTGCTGGTTGCCTGACCACTCACCTCGGATATCCACCTTGGAGATGAAAGTACCAGGTTTATGTGGACCTGCTGTAAATGGTACTGGTGTGACGTCATGCCAGCACCTGCTGAGTTTCCAGTGAGGGGGAAGTCCCAGAGAGAGTGTTCATCCATGACATGCTAATGTATTCAGATGAGATTACTGTAATCCCGTGGTGTGCTTTGTGCCACTCCACGGGCAAGGGGCTGGTAAGTTCAGAACTCGGAAACTCATCGCCGCAAATAGCGCTTCTCCGGATTTTCGGACTGTGAGAGAAAAATAGAGCATCCGGAGGAAACCCATATAGACACAAGGAGAACATACTCCACACAGACAGTGACCCAAGCTGGGAATTGAATCCGGCTCCCTGGCATTGTCAGACAGCAGTGCTAACCTCTGTGCCACTATGCTGGGAATATATGGAACATATGGGAATGCCATCACCTGAAAGTTCCATTCCAACTCACTCACCAGTCTGACTTGAAAATGTAACATCATTTCTTTACTGTCACTTGGTCAAAATTATGGAACCTCCTCTTACTGCGGGTGTACCTACAGCACATGGATTGCATCGACTCAAGAAGGCAGTTCATCACCACCTTTTCAAAAGAATTAAGAGATGGGCAATAAATGATGCCAGCCAGTGAAGCCCACAAGCCTTGAATGAAAAAAAGTATTATCCAGGAAATTTCAGCATTCAAACATTGCTGTCATTTTTATTCATTCTAATTTTGGCAAAGGCAGCATCCTTAATTGTCCTTGAGAAGATAGTGGTGAAGCTTCTTCATGCATCACTGTAGCCAATATGGAGTAGTTTTGCCCATAGTGCTGTTAAAAAGGGAGTTCGAGGAACAAAAGGAGCCATGTGAAATCTGATGGCACAAGTCTTAAAGAGTGTCAGGGGCAGGCCTCAGAGGGCAAGGGTTGTGATATTCTTGGGGGAGGGAGGGAGGGAGGACGGGGATGCTTGGGGTCAGGTTCTGGAAGCATGCAGGATTCTGGAGGTGTGGGGGGGGCGGGGATCTGGGGGTCATTTAGGGGGAATGTGCTAGATGATGTTAAACGCTAACCCTTGCTGCCCGCATGAGGACATTCAGTTTCTTGCGGCACTGCTTTCTGGTCCTCCTGGCCAGTATCCTGGCAGTAACAAATGCTGCCACCAAGGACGTTATAGAAAGTGCAAATGGGATCTGCTTCTTTTAATACAGTCTGTGGCACTCTGAGATACCATACTACACTTAAAATAAAGAAAGTGTATTTACTATATTCATTTCAGGTCAAACATACACTGAGGGCTGTTAAACTGTAGCAACTATGGCAGCAGGACCTTTTAAACCATAGAAACCCTACAGTGCAGAAAGAAGCCATTCGGCCCATTGAGTCTGCACCAACCACAATCCCACCCAAGCCCTACCTCCATGTCCCTATATATTTACCCGCTAATCCCTTTAACCTACACATCTCAGGACACTAAGGGGCAATTTTAGCATGGCCAATCAACATAACCCGCACATCTTTGGATTCATCAATATTCCTAGTTATCTTCTGAAATGAGCTTAGACAGTTTTTTTTCCCAAAAATACACTTAATATTCATAAAATTTATGAAAGTACTTTATCTAACAGTTCAAAGTATTGCCTGATTCCACTTAAGCAAGGGACTGGATAAAAAGATACGAATGAACTAGAAATAAAAGTCGTTAACTGGGAAAAGGTTAATTTTACTAAGATTAGATCTGATTTGGCTCAAATGGCTGTGAGCAGCTATTGGCAGATAAAACTGCCAGAACAGTGGGAGGCCTTTAGGGAGCAGATAGCAAGGGAACAGGGCAAATGTGTTCCTGTGAATACCAGAGAACTCTTGATGTCAAGGGACATGAATGTCAGGATTAAAAGAAAAAGAAAAACATACGGAAGATACTGAGGGCTCAGTGTGGTAGAATAAAGAAGTATGAAAAATTCAAGAGAAAAACTTGCCTGGGTAGGATTTTGGTCAGTGCTAGCTCGATGAGTTGAATGGACTTCTTCTGCACTGTAGGGATTCTACAAAATATTCACTTGCACTGCTTTAACCTCCAGAGCTGTGGACGAAGCACTGGAAAATGGGATTAATGTAATCAAATTTTTGTTGATCAATATGACACTAATGGTCTCCTTCTGTGCTATAAATGTATACAAGTCTATGACTGAACCCATGCTGCTGTGTTTGATAGCTGTCAGTGATATTCTTTGGTATTCTTTTCACACCCAGCATATTCCAGATGCCCATCATCCAACTTATGCAATATATCTAATATCATCAGATACTGTAATAATAACTGAGGCCATTTATCTTTCACAAGTCATATTAATCAAACTAATCTAGTGGAAGTGTGAGAAGAAATCTTATTCTTCAATGAGCTTGGCTGACTCTATTCATAGGGATATGTGAGATGAATACTAAATAGCAGGCAACAATGAGTCTGATCACAGCTGAACAGTTAAATGGTGCTAACTTCAAAATAACATGAATGGAAACAAAATACAAGACTTCATAACGCAACAACATACAGACTTCAAAAAGAGGAAAAGCATTAGTTACCACTGCTGAATTCCCCACTATCAACTTTAAGACCATAAGAAATAGGAACAGGAGTGGGCTCATTCAGTCTTTCAAGCCAGCTCCAACATTTGAGGAAGAACTTCTTCACCAAAAGGTTGTGAATCAGTTGAATTCCCTGTCCAGTGAAGCAGTTGAGGCTACCTTGTTGAATGTTTTGAAGGCAAAAATAGATAAATGTTTAAACAGTAAAGGAATTAAGGATTATGATGAGCAGGTCAATAAGTGGAGCTGAATCCATGTTAAGATCAGCCATGATCTTATTGAATGGCAGAGCAGTCTCAAGGAGCCAGATGGCCGACTCCTGCTCCTAGTTCTTATGTTCTTGTTTAATAAGATCAAGGCTGATTTAACACTCATTAAGTTCATTTTTCTGTCTTATTTCTGTAAACCTTAATTCCACTACTGATTAAAAACCTATCAATCTCAGCTTTGAAAATGTCCAAGGTCTCGACCTCCAGTTTCCTGGGGTACAGAATTCCAAACATTCATCATTCTGATCAAGTCTGAATAAATGAACATCCCCTTATTCTCTGAATATGTCCTCTAGTCAGACACTCTCCCATGAGTGAAGACATCCTCCCAACATTTACCCTGTCTGACCCCCTTAGGATGTTATATGTTTCAATTGTATCACCTCTCATTCTTCTGAAATCCAAGGACAACAGAACCAACCTGTTTAATCTTTCCTCATTTGCCACCCTCCATACCTAAGGTCATCCTCATAAACCTCATCTGTGCAACTTCCAATGATAATACATCTCTCTCCTTAAATAAAGGGACCAAAACTATACACAGTGTTCTAAATGTAGCCTCGTTAGTACCTTGAACACTTACAGCAACACCTCTTCATTTTAATACTCCAGCCCCCCACTAATCCTCAGGGTTACCAATTACCAGAAATTGAACTGGACTGGTCATATAAATACTACAGCTAAAAGTGCAGGCCAGAGGCTGGGAATTCTGTGAAGTGTAACTCACCTCCTGATTCCCCAAATCCTGTCACTATCTACAAGGTATAAGTCAGGAGTGTGATGGAATCCACTCCACTTGCCTAGATGACTGCATCTCAAGAAGCTCAGCACCATACTGGATAAAGCAGACTGCTTGATTAGCATACCATCCACAAACACAGCAGCAGTAGTGTGTACTATCTACAAGATGCACTACAGAAATTCACTAAGGTTCCTTGGGCAGCACCTTCCAAACCAGTGAACTCTACCATCTAGAAGGACATGGATAGCAAGTGCATGGGAACACCGCCAAGAGGTGCAAGTTCCCTTCCAAGGTACATACCATCCTGATTTGGAACTATATTACCATTCCTTCACTCTCGCTCAAAACTGTGGAACTACCTTTCTTAACAACACTGTGGGTGTACCTACACCACATAGGCTGCAGAATTCCAAAAAGGTAATGCACCATCAGCCTCTCAAGGGCAATAAGGAATGGGCAATAAATGCTGCCCTAGCCAGGGATGTCCACATTTGGTAAATGAATATTAAAAAAAACACTGGAGTAGCAATCCAGAGGCTCATGTTAATGTCCTGGAGATAGTGGTTCAAAATAAAATCAGTTATGATGATCATGACAACTATTACCAATTGTGGTGAAAACCATCCTCTTTTTTCATCCCACTTTCCATCATTTTTTTCCCTTACACTGTCTCTCTTTCCCCCTCCCCACATGGCCATCTGTTACTCGTCCCTAGTTGTCCTTTAACAATCTGCTTACCTTTGTTCTGCCAGGAACACATTCTGATCTCTTAAGGTGCAACTCACTATCAGTACCCTTTTTAACCAGGATCACCACCATTAACATTCAATTAACACCAATATTCTGGCAGGTAGATTTGCTAGAATCACTCGGGAGAGTTAAAACTAGTATGGCGGGGGATGGGAACCACAGCAGTAGATCAGCAGGAGAAATAATTGACAGATATAAACAGACTAAGGCCAGTAAGATTAAAAGGAAGAGTAGGCAGGGAGTAGTTGTTAAACACAGCAGGACTGGTGCATTGGTGATCTGAAGTGCATTTGTTTCAACGTGAGAAGCATACCGGACAAAGCAGCCTGCTTGATTGGCATCTCACCCACAAACATTCACTCCCTCCATAACTGATACACAGTAACAGTAGTATGTACCATCTACAAGATGCAATTCAAGAATTCACCAAGGTTCCTTTGCATCTTTCCAAAATCTGTCTGCATATCTGCTCCTCTATCTCCCGCTGGCTCTTGGGAGGCCGATAATAAACTCCAACATTGTGATTGCACTCTTCCTGTTCCTGAGCTCTGAGACAGACAAACATAGAATGTGGAATCATACTTGGAACTATGATGTTGTTTCCATTGCAGAGACTTGGTTGAAAGATGGACAGGATTGGCAGCTAAACATTCCAGGATTTAGATGATTCAGACAGGATAGAGGGGGATGTAAAAGGGGTGAGGGAGTTGCATTACTGTTAAGGAGAGTAACGCAGCTGTACTGAAGGAGAAGAACACCTTGGGGGCTCAGGCAGCAAGGCAATATGGGTAGAACTCTGAACAGGAAGCGTGCAGACACAATGTTTGAGGTTTATTACAGGCCTCCCAACAACCAGCGGGAGATACAGGAGCAGATATACAGACTGATTTTGGAAAGATGCAAAAAAAACAGGGTTGCTGTGGTGGGTGATATTTACTTTCCTATATTGACTGGAACTCACATACTGCTAGGGGCTTGAACAGGGCAGAATTTGCAAGGAGCTTCCCAGAGGATTTTTTGAAATAGTATGTAAATAGCCCAACCTCGGGAAGGGGCAATATTCGACCTGGTATTGGGAATGAGCCTGACCAGGTGATCGAATTTCAGTAGGAAAGCATTTAGGAACAGTGATCATAATTCCATAAGTTTTAAGGTGCTTATGGATAAGAACAAGAGTGGTCCTCAGTTAAAGGTGTTAAACTGGGAAGGACTAACTACAACAGCATTAACCCGGATCTGGAGAACATAGATTGGGGGAGGCTGTTTGAGGGTAAGTCAACATCCCAACATGGGGGAGTCTTTCAATTGTTGCTTGATTGGAATTCAGGACCGGCATGTACCTGTGAGGATGAAGGATAAGTGTGACAAGTATTGGATAACGAGGAATATTATGAGCCTTGTCAAAAAGAAAAAGTAAGAATTTATGGAGTCTAAAAGATTTAGCACAGGTGAAGCCCTTGAAGAATATAAAGAACGTAGGAAGGAACTTAAGGAAGGAGTTAGGAGGGCTAAAAGGGTCATGAAAAGTCCTTGGCAAACTGGCGGTTTTCCACAGGGATCAGTTCTGCGACCTTTGTTGTTTGTAATACATATAAATGATTTGGAGGAAAATATAACTGGTTGATCAGTAAGTTTGCAGATGACACAAAAATTAGTGAGTTGCAGATAGTGATGAGGATTGTCAGAGAATATAGCAAGATATTGACCAGTTGGAGACGTGGTGGAGAAATGACAGATGGAGTTTCATCCGGACAAGTGTGAGATGTTGTATTTTGGAAGGCCCAACGTATGCAGGAATTACATAGTAAATGGTGGAACCCTAAGGAGTACGGACAGGCAGAGAGATCAGGGCATACATGCCCACCAAACATCAAAAGTGGCAATGCAGGTGGATAAGGTAATCAAGAAAGCATATGGCATGCTTGCCTTCATTGAGCAGTGCATTGAGTAAAAAAATTGACAGATCATGCTGCAGTTGTACAGAACTTAGTTAGGCGTCATTTAGAACATTGTGTACAATTCTGGTTGGCACACTACCAGAGGATGTGAATGTTTGGAGAGGGTATTACCTCTGAGGGGTGGTTGGATCAACCTGGTTTGTTCTTACTGGAACAATGGACATTGAGCGGTGACCTGATAGAGATCAATGAGATTATGAGTGGCGTGGACAGAGTGGATAGTCAGATGCTCTTTCCTAGGGTAGAAAAGTCAAGAACTAGATAGGTTTAAAGTGCATGGGGAAAAGTTTAGAGGAGATGTGTGAGGCAAGTTTTTTTAAGCAGAGAATGGTGAATGTCTGGAAAGTACTACCTGGGGAGGTGGTGGGAGCATTTAAGGGGCAACTATACGAATACATCAATAGGATGGAAATGGAAGGATACCAACTTCGTAAGTGTACACAGTTTTAGTTTAGGCAGGCATTATGATTGGGACAGGCTTGGAGGTTCCTGTGCTGTACTTTTTTTTGTTCTTTGTTCCCCATGTCTTTTTCCCCAAACACCTTTGCCTTCTCTCCCCAATCTCCTCCTATCGCTGGCTCTCTATCCATCCTTATTGCTCCAACTTCCCAACACCAACACCCCAGATAACAGTATAAATCTCACCTTATTTCCAGTTCACTTTAGCTCTGACAAAGAATCATCCAAACTTGACAGGTTGGCTCTGTTCTCTCTCCACAGATGCTACAAGACCTGCTAAGATTTTCCAATATTTTTGTTTTTGTTTCAGATTCCAGCCTCCACAATAATTTGCTTTTATCTTATATAGTAAAAACTCATCTAGTTCACAATACCTTTTAAGGAGAGTGAACTGTGTCCTTCCTCAGTCTGGCCTGCATCTGACAACTGATCCATGATAATGTGTAACTTCTCTTTGAAATGACCTAGCATGCTACTTAGTTTAAGGGCAATTAGGGATGGGCAACAAAACATTAGTCTTGCCAATGGTGCACTCATCACATGAATGAATAAATCAGAAAAAAATCTAAAAGAAATCAGAAAAGCACTAAAAGGAATGAAAAACATGTGTCATGTGAGGTGACTTCATTGGCACATACAAAATTCTTACAGGGCTAGACAGGGTAGATGTTGGAAGGATGTCCCCCGCTGACTAAGGGACACAGTCTCAGAATAAACGCAAGGCTATTCGGTCAGAGATAGGATAAATTTCTTTACTCCAAGGGTTGAGAATCTTTAGAATTCTAGAGGGCTAAGGATACTCAGTCATTCAATATTCAAGAAACCAAGGAATAAAAGGATAGTGCAGGGAAATGGCATTGAGATTGAAGAATGGCGGAAGACTTAGTCTTTCTTTTATTTCCTCTGTTCCTATCACTTTCTATACTCGTTTATCAACCAGATTGTATTGAATTTCTCCACAGAAAGTACACATGTTTGGAGTTGACCATGCTTTGCTTTCCTTTGTCATGTGGTTTGCATTTGGCTGAGAGAGGTTTATTACTTGGTGTTTATATCTGCTGCGCAATGTTTGACTAGATCAGCTATTCTGGCTGGTTCTACAAATCTATATACCTTTTCTCATGACCCAGTTATATATTTTTGATAAACACCCAACTAGACTCTGTCATTCAATTTCACAATCTGCATCAGATTCCACTATAAACAAACACAGCTAAAAATAAAGAGCTTCATCCTGTATCATCTGGCAAGCTGAAACGTGTTTGCTTCATATGCTGTCTTCTGGTTGGGAAGGCAATGTTTGATGCTTTGTCAAGTTAGTTCATCTCAGTTCCAATATCAGAGACCTAGGGGGTATTTTGTGCTTCCGTTTTCATGGGGAAGGGTGGGGAGAGAATCGAGGAGAAGTCCTAAAATGGCTTTAACGCCAGTGGAGTTTTCTTGCTTGCTTGTACCTGCGCCATCAAATGCAGAATCAGAATACCCATCTTCAAATTGTAGGGATTCTAAAAGTCAGGATTCCAATTTGTATCAACAGCTGGGGCACTGCCAGTGAACATTGATGAGGGGGTGTCTATTGTGGGGGAGAGGATGAGGTGCCTTGGGAAGGAGAGAGAAGGAGTTCCATGGTGGGTAAGAGTGTTGGGGATCAGGGCACCCTTATTCTTTAAATGCTCCAGTTGCTGGGAGGGACATGCTCAGTGAGGGCTAGTGGAACCCGCCCTTTGGATTTCTTTTGACAAAGTGTCTAGGAATACAGTGAGAAAAGCCAGCCGGCTGGCCACCCTATCTTGCCCCACCCGAGATAACACTTTGCCAAAAAAAGGCAAAATTCTATAATGTTAAAGAATTCCTGCACATTTTCCTCTGTAAGTGTCAAGACCAAAATTATTTGGAGGGGGGAGGGTGGAATCCAGTGAGGAGGGGATTGGTGGAATAAGGTGGAGGAAGGCTGAGAATGAGATGGAGGAGGGTGGCTGAAATGAGCTTAGGGGAAGGATATTGAATGAGCTGGGAGGGAGAACGGGATGGAATGCATTGGGGGAGGAGGTAAGTCACATTTGGAAATTTGGCATGTCAGCTAAGATTCTCACCAGCTTTCTTTCTGGTTGTATCACAGCTTGGTATGGCTTCTGCTCTGCCCAAGACCACAAGGAACTACAAAGATTGTAAATGTAGCCCAATCCATCACACAAACCAGCCTCCCAAATATTGATGCTGTTTACACATCTTGCTGCCTCGGCAAAGTAGCCAGCATAATGAAGTATGCCACGCACCCCGGATATTCTCTCTTCCACCTTCTTCCTTTGGGAAAAAGACACAAAAGTCTGAGGTCACATACCAACCAACACAAGAAAATCTTCTTCCCTGCTGCTGTCAGACTTGTGAATGGGCTTACTTTGCATTAAATTGATCTTTCTCTACTTCCTACCTATGTCTATAACACTACATTCTGCACTCTCTTGTTTCTTTCTTTATGAACTTCTCTTGCTTTGTCTATATAGTATGCAAGAAATAATACTTTTTACTGTATGTTAATACATGTAACAATAATAAATCAAATCCCGTCATTTAACACTTATACGGAGCCATGCAGGTCTTGCAAAGCACCTGGAGGTAAGGTGTCTGTGCTGTTGGTGACCTGGGGAGTGGCTGGCTAAATGACATCAGGTGGAAGGGTGGAGAATAATAATTAATATGTCACTGGAATCACTGGAAAGTGATCTGGGAGGATGCACTACAAGTTTGCGGCAGACTGAAAAGATTGAGTATGTAGATATTAAGGAAGCGGATGTGTTAGAACTTTTAAATGCTATCAAGATAGACAAGTCTCCCGGACCAGATGGGATGTACCCCAGGTTATTGTGGGAGGTGAGGGATGTCATTGCAGAGCCCCTGGCGATGATCTTTGCATCATCGATGGAGACGGGAGAGGTTCCGGAGGATTGGAGGATTGCGGATGTGGTCCCTATTTTCAAGAAAAGGAACAGGGATAGTCCTGGAAATTACCGACCGGTGAGTCTGACCTCAGTGGTTGGTAAGCTGATGGAGAGGCTTCTGAGGGACAAGATTTACGAGCATTTGGAGAAGTTTAGGTTGATTAGAAATAGTCAACATGGTTTTGTCAAAGGCAGGTCGTGCCTTACGAGCTTAATTGAGTTCTTCGAAAATGTGACTGAACACATTGACGAAGGAAGAGCAGTGGACGTGGTGTACACGGACTTCAGCAAGGCATTTGACAAGGTCCCACATGCAAGACTTCTTGAGAAGGTGAGAGGCCTTGGGATCCAAGGGGCTTTGGCCTTGTGGATCCAGAACTGGCTTGCCTGCAGAAGGCAGAGGGTGGTTGTGGATGGCTCTTTTTCTGCATGGAGGTCGGTCACAGTGGAGTGCCCCAGGGATCTGTTCTAGGATCCTTGCTGTTTGTCATTTTCATAAATGACCTGGATGAGGAAGTGGAGGGATGGGTGAGTAACTTCGCCGATGACACGAAGGTCGGTGGTGTTGTGGATGGTCTGGAGGGATGTCAGAAGTTGCAGCATGACATTGACAGGATGCAAGACTGGGCGGAGAAGTGGCAGATGGACTTCAACGCGGATAAATGTGTCGTGGTCCATTTTGGCAGATCCAACGGGATGAATGAGTACACTATCAAAGGTAGGAGTCTTAGCTGTGTGGAAGAGCAGAGGGATCTTGGGGTCCGGGTCCATAAGATTCTCAAATCGGCCTCCCAGGTGGAGGATGTGGTTAAGAAAGCTTACGGTGTACTGGCCTTCATTCATCGAGGGATTGAGTTCAGGAGTCAGGAGGTAAGGCTGCAGCTTTATAGGACCCTTGTCAGACCACACTTGGAGTACTGTGCGCAGTTCTGGTCGCCTCACTATAGGAAGGACGTGGAAGCTATTGAAAGGGTGCAGAGGAGATTTACAAGGATGTTGCCTGGATTGGGAGGCATGCCTTATGAAGACAGGTTGAGGGAGCTGGGACTGTTCTCCCTGGAGAGACGAAGGTTGAGAGGCGACCTGATAGAGGTTTACAAGATGTTGAGAGGAATAGATAGGGTGGACTCTCAGAGACTATTTCCCAGGGCTGAAATGGTCGCGACGAGAGGGCACAGATTTAAGGTGCAGGGAAGCAAGTACAGAGGGGATGCGAGGGGAAAGTTTTTCACTCAGAGGGTGGTGAGTGAATGGAATCGGCTGCCGTCGGTGGTGGTCGAGGCGAACTCGCTGGGGTCTTTTAAAAGACTTCTGGATGAGTATATGGGATCCAATGGGATTGGGGGTTATAGATAGGTCTATGGCTGGGTAGGTTTTGATGTGTTCGGCACAACTTGTGGGCCGAAGGGCCTGTTTGTGCTGTAGTGTTCTATGTTCTATGTTCTATGTCACTCTCGGATAACTGACTGGTTTCATGTCTCAGCTGTGATGTCTCCTCCCAGTGATAAAATCATGCACCCTGTCCGTCTGGAAATCTACATTACTTGCTAAGGGATCTTCTGGTACGCTGGGTTTGCCCATGGTTCAGTCAATGACCCAGACCTTTTGGTACACCTCCATGAAATTATTCACTTATGAAGTATGAGCATCAGTGACTGAGCTAGCATTTATTACCCATCCCGAGTTGCCTTTGAGAAAGCAGAGGTTGTTTTGTACTTTTAGTACTTGAAGAACCACAAAGTAAGATGAGTAACGTGAAGTCTCGGAGCTCTTTATTGTAGCTGTGCAATGTTCCAGTCAGATCTAAGACTGCACAACTGGGTCCCACACTGGGCGGAGCTAATCCCCAGGGGTCATTTGACCCACACTCTTAAAGAGGCAATACACATCCTAAATCCTAACATCTGTTATATACATATTACAGTGGTGACCTGCCTTGTTGAATTGCTGCAGTCTAGGTGGTGTAAGTACAATGCTGATAGGGATGGAGTTCCAAGATTTTAAACCCAGCCACAGTGAAGGGGCAATGATATATTTCCAAGTCAGGATGATGAGCGAGGAGAATTTCCAGGTGATGGTGTTCCCAGTTATCTGCTGTCCTTGTCCTTCTCAATTGTAGTCATTGAGGGTTTAGAAGGTGCTGCCTGAGAAGCCCTGGTGAGTTCCTACAATGCATTTTGTAGATAATACACAAAGCTGCCATTCTGCGATGGAGAGAGTGAATGTTGGTAGACAGGGTATCAATCAATTTTCAATAATATTGCTGGAATATTGTCAGGTCCCACGGCCTTTGCAATATCCAGTGTCTTCAACCATTACTTGATATCACATTGAGTGAATTGAATTGGTTGAAGACTAACATTTGTGATGCTGGGGACCTCCAGAGGAGGCCAAGATGGATCATCCATTCAGCATTTCTAACTAACAATTGCTGCAAATGTCTTATCTTGTGGACTGATGTGCTGGGTTTCTCCATCATTGAGGATGTTCAAAGTTTATTTATTAGTGTCACAAGTAAGGCATACATTAACATTGCAATTAAGTTAAAATCTCCTGGTCGCTACATGTGACATCTGTTCAGGTGCTCTGAGGGAGAATTTAGCATGGCCTATAAACCCAACTACCACATCTTTCCGATTGCGTTAAGAAATCGGAACTTCGGGAGGAAACCCACGCAGGCATGGGTAGAATGTGCAGACTCTGCACAGACTGTGACTCAAGCCGGGTATCGAATCTGGGGTCCCTGGTACTGTAAGGCAATAACGCTAACCACCATGCCATTCCCAAATATTGGGATAATAGTGAAGTTTCCTCCTCCAGTGAGTTCTTTAATTGTCCACCCCATTCATGACTGGATGTGGACAAGACTGCAGAGTTTAAATCTGACTTGCTGGTTGTGAAATTGCTTCACTCTGTTTTTATTTGTTGCTTATATTGTTTGGCATGCAAATAGTGTGTTGAAGCTTCCCCAGGTCGACATCTCATTTTT
Source organism: Sphyrna mokarran (assembly GCA_024679065.1). Classification (NCBI taxonomy): domain Eukaryota; kingdom Metazoa; phylum Chordata; class Chondrichthyes; order Carcharhiniformes; family Carcharhinidae; genus Sphyrna; species Sphyrna mokarran. The sequence continues at coordinate 53,082,827 of JAGIQG010000015.1, forward strand.
AGGCATGCCTAGTTCTCTCCATGGCAGGTCCTTCTGCACTCTATAATGAACAAGTGTGAAATTTTAAAAGATCAGATTGGTGGAGTAGGTGGACAAGTGCAAATGAAAGCCAACGCAGAGAAGTGTGTAGTGCACTCTTTGGTAAGAAGAACAAACAGAGACAATATAAAATAAAGGGTGCAATACTAAAGGGTGCAGGAGAAGAGGAAGCTGGGTGTATATGTGCAGAATCATTAAAGTTAGAATGTCAATGAAAGAATGGTCAATAAAGCACAAGGCATCCAAGGCTTTATCAGCCATAGTCACAGAGTCAAAGGCTGGAATGTTACTGTCGTTCATATCAGCAGGATTTCACTATCCCACCGCAGTGAACAGAGATTTGACTGGGCACCAAATTCCCTGACCTTGCTGTAACAGGAGTGTGATGTTAATGGCCAGTAAGATCACACCGATATCATTTTACAACACGAAAAGAGGCCCTTTGGCCCATCATGTAGAGGGATCTGTGTACAGATCCATAGATCTTCTTAAATGTTGTGAGAATTCCTGCCTCTCTCACCTTTCAAAAACTATAATCCTGTGCCTTTTTGATTATTTGGGCTGGATTTTCACCACCTAAGAACAGAATCATAGAATCCCTGCAGGCAATAAATTCCAGATTCCCTCCACCCTGTGGGTGAAAAGGTTTTTCCTCAAATCCCGTCTAAATCTACTGCCCCTACCTTAAATCTGGTTGGCCGCTGCCACTGGATGCTGCATTCTATTGGCTTTCGACACCTGACCATGCTTTCTATTCTAGTAGAAGGACTGTTCACCTGCTGGGAAAATGTTGCCCACTTTCTTTTGTCTATATCAGTAGGTATTAATTTCACTAACTTTCCAGACTTATTTTGAATGTTTTGTACATTCACATATGAAGTATTCAATCCTAATTGCAATTCATTTTAATATGAATCTTTGTTCTTCCTGGTTTTCATTTTTAATATTTTGATATCCTTGTGCCTTCCACAACAGACTTTTCTCTCTCACTTCATATAGCTTTTTTCCATGTACTGAAGGCAGAACACAGAAGGGGAAGTAATATGATTGAACATGTGTCACATGAAATTTGAGATCTGTTTGGACACCTTTCCTCAGGACTCTATGACTATGATTTTGGGAAGTTAGAGCTTCCCACTCTACATCACCCATCTTCTTCTCTGAATATCCAATATTACATATGTGGGCTATGGTGATAGGGCCCAGGTAGGAATATTGTCAGTGCAGGCTCAATGGGCCAAATGGCCTTCTTCTGCACTGCAGGGATTCTATGATTCCATTCTTAGATGGTGAAAATCCAGCCCAAATAATCAAAAGGGCACAGGATTATAGTTTTTGAAATTACTTCTAGAAATGTCACCAGATCCAGATGCTATGCATCTCAAAACTACAGCAGGTTAGACAATTAAAGTATTGAGCACAAGTTTTCAAAATTTTTTGGAGAAAAAAATTGTTTCAAATGGCTGGAGAGAGTGGCAAACATTCAAGAAAAGGGAAATAACAATAAAATAGACAAGTAAATTATAATTATTTTTATGGAACCTTACTAAAAATGTTACCCTTCAGAATAGTGCCTGTATTCAGCAGAGGGGAAAATGTATTGGCAAGTCCACCGTCAGACCCACACCTGAAATTCTCCTTCCCTTGGCAGGAATCCTAGCAGCCATGCTGCAATGAATTATAGCTAAGTCAGGCCTAGATACCAGACAATTTTCCTGCTGAAGAATCATTAGCAGTAGATAGTAGCTGCAAGGTGATGGTACATATGGCAGGATGGATTTAAGCCTCATTGTAACTAATCTTTCCCCTCTGTTGCCCTGGTATCCTTATGAAAATTGACCTTGCCCCATCCAGACTGAGACCTTCAAATCAATTGTGTCAAAATCTTTGGAATGCTTCTAGCCTCTTAAACAGTATCTCTTCCTCTTTCTGGCATTGCAACAGGTTCCGCACAGCAAAGTTACTTTGTATGGTGGAGACACTGAGAGCATACTGTGCCATTTTTAATCAAACTGAAAGTGGTCAGTCTAAAGGTTGTAAGTTCTCTTCCAACCTACCTTCATCAATGAACCTGTCCTAGAAAGAAATCCAGCTCTTTAAGTGGAAATAGAGCTGACATATGAAGGCTTCAGGGGCTGGATTCCCAGGACATGAAGGGCACAGCAGGTCCAATAGGAAGGAGATTTATAGCATATAGGTTGAAAAGTGAAAAAATGAATGGATTGAAAGTTACAAATGCTTATACTTAAAATGGTTATAGCTGCAGCCAAAGCACAGCTTTTACTGTTCACATAGACTCAATGCAGCCTAAGCTGCTAATCAAAACTCATCCTTACCTCATGTCTGTTTGTCTCTTGGTTAACCCAGTGTGGAAATTTATACTCAGTTTCTTCCTATAATTGGTGCTGCAGCTATCCATCAACTTTGCTTCTTATTTTCTTCCATGTTCCTCACTAAAGTGCCCACAAACTGCATCTTAAATCCATGAAACTCCAGAGTAATCCCAGCAACTGGATTGTGTTACTATATTCTTATTGCATTGATCTCTTTTACTGAAGTTATAAAATTATATGAAATGTAAAGCATAGCAACAGTACCTGCTGTCTATCCTTCTGTTCATGCACCTGAAGAGTTTCCTCATATCCCTCTTCATCTCATTGTATCAGCATCTTCTTCTACTCCTTCCTTCCTCTTCTGCTTACCTAGCTTTGCTTTTACTTAGAACAAAGAGCAAAGAACAAAACAGCACGGGAAACAGGCCCTTCGGCCCAACGAGCCCGCGCCGCCACCCTGATGTTCCCACCTCTACCCGCGATCCCTGTCCATGTTTATAGATCTATGGATTAAAAACCAAATTTGAGACAATTTAGGGAGAATTTGGTTTGCCAATTAGCCTAAGAGCACATCTTTGGGATGTGGGAGGAAACCGGAGCACCCGGAGAAAACCCACGCAAGCACGGGGAGAATGCGCAACTCCCACAGACACAGGCCCAAATCCATGTATCTGCACAGCACAGCGATAGTCACTGAGCTGTCGTGTTACCCATCAAATGGTCCAGGTCAAGCGTACACTAACGACGTGAAGCACGAGGATACTCTCGAAAAAAAAATCCAAGAGCAGCCCTCTCACGACCCATCGCGTGTATGCCCCTCGTTAGACAACAAGGTGGACCAAAGCACCTGTAGGATAAAAACAAGTACATCAATATCATCATCTACTTACACACTTCCCAGGGACTCCCAAGGCTCATGATCCCTATTTTAAATCAGTTTTCTATACCCCTCCATTCCCATTCTGTTCATGTGCCCATGTAAGTATTTCTTAAATAACTCCAGAGTACCTGCCTCCACCACTTTACTTGGCAGCGCATTCCATACCCCCACCACCCTCTGTGTGAAAAAACTTCCTCTAGCATCCAAATTATACCTTATCCCCCTCACCCTAAGCCCGTGACCCCTCGTGCTATTTGAGTCCATCCTAGGAAAGAGCTTAACCCTGTTTACTCTATCTATACTCCTCATAATCTTGTACACCTCTATTAGATCTCCTCTAAGTCTACGTCTTTCTAAGGAAAACAGCCCCAATTTGCCTAATCTCTCCTCGTAACTCAGACCTCCATACCAGGCAGCATCCTGGTAAACCTCCTCTGCACTCTCTCCAGAGTCTCCACGTCCTTCCGGTAGTAAGGCGACCAGAACTGGACACAGTATTCCAAATGAGGTCCAACCAGCGTTTTATACAACTGCAACATTAAAGGCCAGCTCTTGTACTCTATACCCCTTCCTATAAAGGCTAGCATACTATATGCTTTCTTCACAATCTTCTCCACTTGCTCTGCCACCTTCAGAGACTTGTTCACCTGCACCCCCAGGTCCCTCTGCGTTTCTATACTCTTAATAGGTCTACCCTTTATCATATACCTCCCCCCTACATTCTTTCTCCCAAAATGCATCACCTCACATTTATCAGGATTGATTTCCATCTGCCATCTGTCTGCCCAAGCTACCAGCCTATCTATGTCCTGCTGCATCGCCTGACAATGCTCCTCACTATCCGCAAGTCCAGCCATCTTTGTATCATCTGCAAACTTGCTGATCATTCCACTTACTCCCTCTTCCAAGTCATTTATATATATTACAAATAGAAGAGGTCCCAGTACTGAGCCCTACGGCACACCACTAGTGACCGAACTCCAGCTAGAAAAACACCCTTCCACTATTACTCTCTGTCTCCTATTACCAAGCCAGTTACTTATCCATCTACCTACCTGTCCTTATATCCCATTTGCCTTGACCTTCTCGACTAACCTCCCATGAGGGACTTTGTCAAACGCCTTACTAAAATCCATATAGACAACATCAACGGCTCGTCCTTCGTCCACCGTTTTCGCCACCTCCTCAAAAAATTCTACCAGATTTGTAAGGCACGACCTCCCCTTAACAAACTTGTATACGCTTTCTGCCTTAACTTCTCCTTGTGGTAGTGAGCTCCACATTTTTACCACTCTCTAGATAAAGATGTTTCCCCAATAAATCCAATAAGGAATTTAGATAATAATTTTATATTTATGGTCTATAATTTTAGATTCTTCCACAAGTTGCAATAATTTTGCTACATCCACAATATCAAACTCTTCATAATTCCAAAGACTTTTATTCAGTTGCCTCTTCTCTTCCTCTTTTCCTGCATAAAGAAACCCAGCTTCTTTAAGCTTTCCTGATAAGTGTATCTGCTCACTTCTGGTATCTTCCTTGTAAATCCTTTTTACACCTCTATATTCTTTTTATCATATTATACAATAATTTATAATCATTAATATATTATTTTGGTAGGAAGAGCATGGAGGAATAATATAAAATACAAGGTATAGTTCTAAGGTGGGTGCAGGAGCAGAGGGAGCTGAGCGCGCAGGTGGAAAAATCATTGATGCTGAAGAGTAATTAATAATGCATGTGGGATCCTTGACTTTATTCGTAATGGAGTAGTGTACAAGAGGAAGAGGTTATGTTGAACTTATAGAGAACACTGCTCAGGCTTCAATTTCAGTATTAAGTCCAGTGGACATCACAGAAAGATGATTTTTTTAGGAAAGATGTGAAAGCATTGGAGAGCATGAAGAAAAAAATCAACAATAATGATCCTAAAGATGAGGAAGTTGGGTCTACTTTCCCTGGAGAAGGGAAGGTTGAGTAGAAATTTGATTGATGTATTCAAAATCACAAGAAGCCTGGGCAGAGTAGACAAGGAAAAACTGTTCCCATTGGTGGAAAGATCGAAAGTAAGACGGTACAAATTTAAGGTAGAACATAGAACATAGAAAAACTTCAGTACAAACAGGTCTTTTGGTCCACAAGTTGCGTCAAACATCTCTACCTACTGAGCTTATCTATAACTTCCAATCCTACTAAATCCCATGTACTCATCTGATAGAGGTGTACAAGATTTTGAAGGGGATAGATAGAGTAAACAGGGTTAAGCTTTTTCCTAGGATGGACTCAAATAGCACGAGGGGTCACGGGCGTAGGGTGAGGGGGGTAAGGTATAATTTGGATGCTAGAGGGAGTAAGTGGAATGATCAGCAAGTTTGCAGACGATACAAAGATGGCTGGACTTGCGGATAGTGAGGAGCATTGTCAGGCGATGCAGCAGGACATAGATAGGCTGGTAGCTTGGGCAGACAGATGGCAGATGGAATTCAATCCTGATAAATGTGAGGTGATGCATTTCGCCTCCACTACCACCTCCGGCAGCCGATTCCACGCACCTACCAGGCTCTGAGTGAAAAGCTTACCCGTCATATCTCTTTGAAAGTGGGTTAGAGTTATATTGTGGTCAATGTAAAGGTTGTAAGTTCTATTCCAACCTACCTTCATCAATGAACCTGTCCTAGAGAGAATCCAGCCCTTTAAGTGGAGAAAGAGCCGACATATGAAGACTTCAGGGGCTGGATTGCCAGGACATGAAGGGCAACAGAAGCAATGTTCACATGAGGAAAAGCTTTTTCTCAGAGTGATTACGATCTGGAATGTGCTGCCTGAAAGTGTGGGGCAGCCAGGTTCAACTGAGGCATTGAAGAGAAAATTGGAAAGAGAATATGCAGGACAATAGAACAAAGAACAAAGAACAACACAGCACCGGAAACAGGCCCTTCGGCCCAATGAGCCCACGCCGCCATCCTAGCGTCTTAAATTAATAACAACAGGGAGAAGATGGAGAGTGGAACGTGATAAATTGCTCCTATGAAGAGCAAGTGCAGAACAAGTTAAATGGCTTCCTTCTGTACTGTAACAATTCCACAAAATCTGTGATAATATGGAGACCAGAGACAGGATTTTCTCCACTGATTTTGTGACCCCCAACATCAAGATCATGTATATTCAGAAGCCTCTGTTGTCTGGAGAATGGTCACCCAGATGGTGGTTTGTCCTGAATTTGGCAGTTAATAACTAGGGACCAAACTTGCTGTCAAAATCAGGATGCCTGGTGTGCTCTTAAAGCCTGAGGGCTAATAGGAAACCCCACAGCACCGAAGAGAGAACAGGATATCCTTTCAGTGAAGTGAGAGAGAGGGTTCTCAAGATGGAAGCAACTATTAGCAACTTTCCAATATTTAAAATAAAAAGAAATCATTCGCAACCACACCATCGTTTTGGGAGAGATATTTTTGCTCAGGGCTGCAGCTGAAACCAGGCATAAAGTCTGCGTAGGGAACTGGCTCCTTTGTGCTGCTGGATGGCTGCTCTTGGCAACTACACTGCCAAATAAAGTACATTCCACACTAAAATTCCCTTCAGTACAGGTCACAAGTTTAACTTTGAACTGTGAAAGAGTTCTGATGCATTTTGAACTGTCACATAGGCCCTTCAATGTTGGTTTGTGTGCTTCAAGCTGTGAAATCACATGAATTGAATAGGTTTTGAGATAAATAGGGCAAGATCCGAAATGAACTACTATTGCAAATCATTTATATATATATATGCTAATGGATAAACCTAAACCCACCCTCTGTTTTCCAAAAATAAATCTTCTCTCAATATTCATAACGTACAACAACTGAGACCCTAAACAATAGTCCTGCAGGTGAATTTGCAAACTCCTGCTGGCTCCAGTTCTTAATTTTTACACACTTCCTCAAACAAAACTGAGCTGATGGAAGTCACAACGTAGACTCAGATGAATGAAGAACAAAGTACAGGAACAGGATCTTCAGCCCATCAAGCCTGCACTGATACCTACTCCTTATTTAGATCCACTATTTATTGCCCATATGTGTTTCTATCTCTGTTTGCCTCTCATTCGTGTGTCTATCAAGATATAACCTGAATATTGCTAACTTGTCTGCTTTCGACATTTCCACTGACAGTGCATTCCAGATATCCGACATCCGACATACAGTTGCAACATTGTTGCAACTGTACAAAACTCTAGTGCGGCCGCACTTGGAGTATTGTGTGCAGTTCTGGTCCCCACATTATAAGAAAGATGTGGAGGCATTGGAGAGGGTACAGAGGAGGTTTACCAGGATGTTGCCTGGTATGGAGGGCAGGTCCTATGAAGAGAGGTTGAAGGATTTGAGGTTGTTTTCGTTAGAAAGGAGGCGGCTAAGAGGGGATCTTATTGAAGCATATAAGATGATTAGAGGTTTAGATAGGGTGGACAGTGATAGCCTTTTTCCTAGGATGGAGAAAGCTAGCACGAGGGGACACAGCTTTAAATTAAGGGGTATGAGTTATAGGACGGATATCAGAGGTAGGTTCTTTACTCAAAGAGTGATTAGGGAGTGGAATGCCCTGCCTGCAGCTGTTGTAGATGCGCCAAGTTTGGTGGCGTTTAAGAGGTTAATTGATAAGTATATGGAAGAGAAGGGAATGGTTTAGTTTGGAGGGGCATTGCTTTTTATTTTGGTCGGCACAACATCGAAGGCCGAAGGGCCTGTTCTGTGCTGTAATGTTCTATGTTCTATGTTCTATCCTCTGGATGAAAAACTTATCCGGCATGTCTCCTCTAAATTTTCCCCATCTTACCCTGAATCTGTACTTTCTTGTAGTTGACATTTCCGCCCTGCAAAAAAGCCTGTGATTATCCACTCTGTCTATGTTTCTCATAATTTTGTGGCCTTCTATCAAATCACCCCTCAGCCTCCATCTTTCCAATGAAAACAATCTGAGTTTATCCAACCTCTCCCTAAAACTAAAACACTCCAGACCATGCAACATCCTGGTGAGCTTATTTTGCACCCTCTTCAAAGCATCCATGTCCTTCTGGTAGTATGTGCAGAAATCCCTTCAGCCATTATAGAATTGACCTTAATTCAGCCATTTTCTTTATTCTTTCATGGGATATGTGTAACACTGACTCAGCCAGCATTTGTTGCCCATCCTTATTTGTCTTTGAGAAATTGGTAGTGAATCACCTTCTTAATCCATTGCAGTTCATCTAGTGCAGGTATACTCACAGTACTGTAAGAAGGGAGTGCCAGAATTTTAGCTGAGTGACAGTGAAGGAATGGCGATATAGTTCCAAGTCAGAAAAGAGAGTGACTTGGTGGAGAACTTGCTGGTAGTGGAATTCCGATGCATGGATGCCTTAGTCCTTCTATATGCTAAAGGTGATAGGAGGTGCTGCCTTAGTGTGTTGTTGCAGTGTATCCTGTCACATTGCTGACATTGTGCATCAATGGTGGAGAGAAGGAACATTTCAGTTGGTGGATGGAATTCCAATCAAGCAGATTGCTTTGCCCTGGGTGTATTGAGATTCTTGACTGTTGTTGGAGCTACACTCATCCAGGCAAGTAGAGAGTATTCCATCACGCTCCTGACTTGTGTCTTGTAGATGGTGGACAGGCTTTGGGGTGTCAGGAGATGACTTACTCCTGCAGGATTCCTAGCCTCTGATTTGCTCTTGTAGCCTGTGTTTATATGGCTAGCCCAGTTCAGTTTCCGGTCGACACTAACCCCTAGGATGTTGATGGTGGTGGATTCAGCAATGCCATTTGAAATTGGCACAGGAGAACATTCCACACACCTGATGAAGGAACACATTTCCGAAAGCTTGTAAGATTACTATCAAATAAACTGGTTGGACTCGAAGCTGATGTTGTGAGACTTCTTACTGGGTTTTCCTTCAAGCCACTCAGCACCCTGTCTTGGAAATATATCGCCATTCCTTCACTGTCACTGGGTCAAAATCTTGGAATTCCATCCCTAACAGCACTGTGGGTGTTCCTCCATTACACAGACTGCAGCAGTTCAAGAAAGTGGTTCACCACCATTTTCTTGAGGGCAATTAGGTTGGGCAATGTTCTCATCCCATGAACAAATACATTTTTAGAAAGGTATAAGAGGGAACAGCCAGAAGTTGCGATGCTATGGGCCAGGAGTTCCATTTTATCTGGCTTAATCAGCATCCAGGGTAATTCAGGATTTCAATATGCCAAGTGAGATAAAATGAGACTTTTGTTGTGCCAGCTGTTGGCATGGAGTTATGAAATCTCATCTGGCTGCATTGTTCTTCACTTCACCTGACAAATTGTTTGGATAAAAACACTGGAAAACAATTAGCATGTTTGCCATTCAAGAGTTAGAAGTTTTAACAAAATAGAAAGACCGCAGGTTAATCTAGATACACTGTGATAATGAGCCTTACGTGTGGCAAGTATGGGTAAATGTAGTGTGATGTTTTTGGACTTGAATAAATCCAGACATGTGAATACTCTGCGGGATTCCTCACTTTAGATCAAATTTGGATCAAATTTCAAAAGATATTGAAGAATCAGAGCCAATGTCAGGAGGCCAAAGGTAAATGACAATTGGATGTTAAACTATACAGCTACGGTTACATACAAAACCAGAAATAAAATTTCTACCTTGCACAGATTTTGTTATGGTTATACCTATAATTAGTCTAATTTTGGTTTGGTCACATGGTGGGGGATAATGAATCATTGAAGAAAGATAATCTCAATACTATCTAATTATTGAGACTCTGAATTATCAGGATAGGCTCAGACAATTGTATTTCTCCCCCCCCCACCCATCTTGGGAGAAGCACAGACTTTGACATAACTGAGATCTCTAAAAATTATTAGTTAGAAAAATAGCTGTTGTTTTGTGATTAATTTATGTCAGCTAGAATGATAAGAGCTAGAGTCAGAATTTTTCATTGTGGAAATTAAGGGCAGAATCATCCCAGAGATCGGCAAAGTCCAATTTCAGCTGGGTAAAGTGACATTTCACCCATCAATGCCAATGGTGCTTTTTTTTCTGTCATATTGTGCAGCAGTTTGTTTAAGAAATACAGTGGTACAAGTTTCAGGTTGGATCGCTGATGGCATGGCTTTCTGAATTATCCACCCCATCGTTTCCTCTGAGTTTCAGTTATCTGCCATATTAAAGGCTGCTCCTGCAGAGAGCTTGTACTCCACAAGGAATAGGAAGCTGCTGGAAACTGGTGGCTGAGGAACATGCTGCTCCCAAATGTAGCCCTGTCAGTTGCATCCATGGGATGGGTCTAAGCTCCTCAGTCTCTGCTTCTTCCCCTGGGCCAGGCCACTGCCATGCCCTTGTGCTGCCCCTTTCTTTCCCTGTACCACCCTTGTTCTGTCACAGGTGTTCTGTCACAGTGCCAAAGAAGCCACCTCAACAATTTCATATCTCAATCTCAAAAGCAGGGCTTTCCAAACTGGTTCTTGCGGAATCCTGGGTTTCCAGACAGACAGAGAGTGAGTGAGGGCGAGAGAGAGAGAGAGAATGGGTGAGGACGAGAAAGTGATAGATAGAGAGAGAGTGAAAGAAAGAGAGAGAGTGGGTGAGGGCGAATGGGAGTGGGTGAGAGTGATAGTGGGCTGTCAGTTGGTGTTTCCATTAAAAATAATAAAATGAAGGTAAGACTTGGAAGTATTTGTTGAATAACATAACTTTTTTATTATAAAAAATGCATACATATAAGGCCATAGAAAGGTCTTCTAACCTTTCATTTTATATGTTTGTATCTATCGCTCAATAATAATCTTTTTTTGTGCTTTAATTCTTCAACATAATAAGAATGTTTCTCCAGAGACTCCATCAGTCCTCTGGGAAGATCAGAAGGACTCTGCATTGAAAAAGTTTTGGAAACTCTGCCATAAAGGATAGAAGAGTCTTCAGCAATGCTGTATAGAGTTGACCCTTAGGAAATGCATTCAGATGATGTCTGATTGAGATTAGAGATTAGAGAGGACACGAGAAGATGTTGGCTGATAGGATTAAGGAGAATCCTAAAGCTTTCTTTCGATATGTTAAGAATAGAAGATTGGTTAGGGCAAGATTAGGGCCAGTCATAGACAGCAGTGGGAAGTTGTGCGTGGAGCCTGAAGAGATTGGTGAGGCACTGAATAAATATTTCTCTTCGGTATTCACGCAGAGTGCTGGAAATGTAGCTATGGAGAGCACTGAGGTACAGGGTTGCAAATTGGGAAGTATTGTAGTAGATAGGGAGGATGTGTTAGAAATTCTCGAGGGTTTGAAGTTGGATAAGTCCCCTGGGCCGGACGGGATTACCCTAGGATTCTCTGGGAGGCAAGAGAGGAGATTGCAGAGCCTCTGGCTCTGATCTTCAGGTCCTCGTTGGTTACGGGTGTGGTTCCGGAGGACTGGAGGATGGCGAATGTGGTCCCATTGTTTAAGAGGGGAAGAGAGACCTTCCTGGGAATTATAGGCCAGTGAGTCTTACTTCTGTGGTGGGCAAGGTATTGGAGAGAATTATTAGGGATAGGATTTATAGTTATTTAGAGAGAAATGAATTGATTGGGGATAGTCAGCATGGTTTCGTGAAGGGTAGGTCATGCCTTACTAACCTCATTGAGTTTTTTGAGAAAGTGACCAAAGAGGTGGATGGGGGTAAGGCGGTTGATGTAGTATATATGGACTTTAGTAAGGCTTTTGATAAGGTGGCCCATGGAAGACTTCTACAGAAAATGCAGATGTGTGGAATAGAGGGTGATTTAGCTAATTGGATTAGGAATTGGCTGGCAGATAGAAGACAGAGGGTGGTGGTTGATGGGAGATATTCATCGTGGAGTTCGGTGACGAGTGGTGTGCCTCAGGGGTCTGTTTTGGGGCCCCTGCTGTTTGTAATTTTTATAAATGATCTGGATGAGGGTATTGAGGGATGGGTCAGTAAATTTGCAGATGATACTAAAGTTGGTGGTGTGGTAGATAGTGAAGAGGGGTGTTTTAGTTTACAGAGTGACTTGGACAAGTTGCAGAGCTGGGCCGAGAGGTGGCAAATGGAGTTTAATGTGGAAAAGTGTGAGGTAATGCACTTTGGCAGGAACAATAAATGTGTAGAGTATAGGGCTAATGGTAGGGCTCTTAATAGTGTTGAGAACAGAAGGATCTTGGTGTATGTGTCAATAGATCCCTGAAAGTAGGCAGTCAAGTGGATAAAGTTGTTAAGAAGGCATATGGAGTCTTAGCTTTTATTGGTAGGGGGATTGAATTTAGGAGCCGCAGCATCATGTTGCAACTGTACAAAACTCTAGTGCGGCCGCACTTGGAGTATTGTGTGCAGTTCTGGTCGCCACATTATAAGAAAGATGTGGAGGCATTGGAGAGGGTACAGAGGAGGTTTACCAGGATGTTGCCTGGTATGGAGGGCAGGTCCTATGAAGAGAGGTTGAAGGATTTGAGGTTGTTTTCGTTAGAAAGGAGGCGGCTAAGAGGGGATCTTATTGAAGCATATAAGATGATTAGAGGTTTAGATAGGGTGGACAGTGATAGCCTTTTTCCTAGGATGGAGAAAGCTAGCACGAGGGGACACAGCTTTAAATTAAGGGGTATGAGTTATAGGACGGATATCAGAGGTAGGTTCTTTACTCAAAGAGTGATTAGGGAGTGGAATGCCCTGCCTGCAGCTGTTGTAGATGCGCCAAGTTTGGTGGCGTTTAAGAGGTTAATTGATAAGTATATGGAAGAGAAGGGAATGGTTTAGTTTGGAGGGGCATTGCTTTTTATTTTGGTCGGCACAACATCGAAGGCCGAAGGGCCTGTTCTGTGCTGTATTGTTCTATGTTCTATGTTCTATGCCCTTGTCTTGTACCTTTGGATTGGCTGGATGCCTGGTGACCCTTTTAAATTGGACAATGCCTTTAACAAGGTATCCTGGAGCAGCTAGCTAGCAGCTGTACTTTCTTAACGGATAGCTGCCTCTTCCTTACTCAGACTTCACTGGAGTCTAAATGTTCAAGGAGGCTGCCTCTAATGTGACCCCAAAGACATTTGCTGTCTTAGAAAAAGCACATCATTTCCACCTATAACTTCTTAATACATTATTTGTCAGCTGAGCCTTCATCTTCATGAGAATCTAATAAGTATGAAGGTCCCAGAAAGAGCCCCGAAGTCCATCCGTGCACTCCTCCCACACTGCCTTAGACTCCTCCTGTGGAGATTTTGTTCCAGTTTCATTTTTAAACTGGAGTAGGAGTGGGCCACTCAGCCTTTCAAGCTGCTCCACCATTTGATAAGATCATGGTTGATCTGACTATAACCTTTTGCCTATTCTTGATAACCTTTCACCCCTGTTTATCAAGATCCTTGACTATTTTTGCCTTGAAAATATTCAAAGACTTTGCTACCACTGCTTTTTAAGAAGGTGAGTTTCAAAGACTTCCCATTCTCTAAGAAAAAAAAATCCTTCTCATCTCTGTCATAAATGGACGACCCCTAATTTTAAACAGTGATCCCTAGTTCTAGATTCTCCCACAGAAAAATATCTTTTCCACATCTTCCCTATCAAGACTCTATAGGATTTTATGTTTCAATCAAGTGGCCTCTTACTCTTCAAAATTCTAGCAGATACAAGCCTACCCTGTCCAATCTTTCCTCATAAGACAATCCACCCATTCCTGGTATTAGGTTAGTAAACCTTCTCTAAACTGCTTCTAATGCATTTACACCCTTCCTTAAATAACAAGACCAGTATTGTACACAGTACTCCAGATGTGGCCTCATCAGTATCCTAAACAACTGAAGCATTATCTCCTCGCATTTATACTGAATTCCCCTCATAATAAACATTAATACTCCATTAACATTTCTAATTAATTACTGAAATTATGCACTAGGCTTTCGTGATTCACGCACTGGGACACCAAGATCAATCTGAATCTCAGAGCTCTGCAATCTCTCGCCATTTAGATCATAAGCTTCATTTAGTCTTCCTGGCAAAATGGATAATTTCAGAATTTCTTACATGGGAAATTAATAATGAAGCCCATGTGATCCAAGAAAACCTGGCAAATTAGATCCAGAATTGGCCAAGTGGCAGGAAACAAAAGGTGATGGTCAGGGGTATTTTTTGGCCTTGAAAACTGTGTCCAGTGATGTTCCTTAGGGATCAGTGTTCGTGTGTTAAGACCCATAGTATCCACTGTGACCATCGCAGTCTTTGTGGTGGAGGGGTTGAATGTTTGTACATGTGATGCCAATCAACACACTGAGAATAACCTCTATTGTATTGTGTGGCACTATCATCGTGCTAAATGGGATAGATTTTGAACTGATCTAGCAACTCAATACTGGGCATCCTGGGCATTAAAGTGCTGCGGGCCACCAACAGTGATAAAACTGTACTCCAGCACAATCTGCAACCTCATGGTCTGACATATTCCCCATTCAACCATTACCATCAAGGCAGGGGATCAATCCTGGTTCAATGGAAAGTGCAGAAGGGCACGCCAGGAGCAGCACAGGCATACCTAAAAATGAAGTGTCAATCTGTTAAAGCTACCAAACAGGACTACTTGCTCGCCGAATGGCAAAAACAGCAAGTGATAGACAGAGCTAAATGATCCCACAGCCAGAGAATCAGATCTAAGCTTTGCAGTCCTTCCACATAGTGGTAGACAGTTAAACAACTCAGTAGAGCAGGAGGCTTCATAAATATCTCCATCCTCAATGATGGAGGAGTCCAGAACATCAATGCAAAAGATAAGGCTGAAGTATTTGCAGCAATCTTCAGCCAAAAAGTGCTGTGTAGATGATTCATTTTGAAATCCTCCAGTGATCCGCAGCATCTCGGATGCCAGTCTCCAACCACGTGATAGCAAGAAGTAGTTGGAGGCACTGGATACTGCAAAGGCAATGAGCCCTGACAATATTTCAACAATAGTTCTGAAATCTTGTGTTCCAGAATAGCCAAGTTCTCCTACTACATTTGCAACATTGGCATCTACCCAACAATGTGGAAAATTGCCCAGGTATGTCCAATACACAAAAAGCAGGACAAATCCAACTTTGCCAATTACAACCCAATCAGTTTACTCTCAATCATCAATAAAATGATGGAAGGGGTCATCAACAGTGCTATCAAGTAGCACCTGATTAGTGATAATCTCCTCAGTGATGCCTAGTTCGGGTTTCATCAAGGTCACTCAGCTCCTGACCTCATTACAGTCTTTGTTCAAGCATGGACGAAAGAGCTGAATTCCAGAAATGAGGTGACAGTGACAGCCCTTGACATCAAGGCCGCATTCGACCGATTGTGAGATCAAGGAGCCCTAGCAAAACTGGAATCAATGGGTTTCAGAGGGCAAATACTCCACTGGTTAGAATCATACTTAGTACATAGGAAAATGGTTATGGTTGTGGAGGGTCAGTCATCTCAGCTCCAGGACATCTCTGCAGGAGTCGTTCAGGTATTGTCATAGGTCCAACAGTCTTCAGCTGTTTTATCAATGACCTTCCCTCTGTCATAAGGTCAAAAGTGGGGATGTTCGCCGATGCACAATGTTCAGCACCATTTGCAACTCATCAGATATTGAAGCAGTTCATGTTCAAATGCAACAAGATCTGGACAATATCCAGGCTTGGGTTGACAAGTGGCAAGTAATGTTCACACCACACAAATGCCAGACAATGACCAGCACTAATAAGAGATACTCTAACCACCGCTCCTTGATATTCAATGGTGTAACCATCACTGAATTCCTCACTGTCAACATCCTTGGAGTTATCACTGACCTGAAACTCAACTGGATTCACCACATAATCACAGTGGCTACAACAGCAGGTCAGAAGTTAGGAATTTTGAGGCGAGTAACTCACCTCTTTGCTCCCCAAAGCCTATTCACCATCTACAAGTCAGGACTGTGATGGAATACTCACCACTTGCCTGGACAGATGCAGCTCCAACAACACTTAAGAAACTTGACACCATCCAGGACAAAGCAGCCTGCTTGATTGACATCACATGTACAAACAT
Organism: Sphyrna mokarran; assembly: GCA_024679065.1. NCBI lineage: Eukaryota > Metazoa > Chordata > Chondrichthyes > Carcharhiniformes > Carcharhinidae > Sphyrna > Sphyrna mokarran. The sequence continues at coordinate 53,099,106 of JAGIQG010000015.1, forward strand.
TCATTCCCTCCACAACCAACGCTCTGTAGCAGCAGTGTATTCTATCTACAAGATGCACTGCAGCAATTCACCAAAGATCCTTAGACAACAACTTTCAAACCCATGACCACTTTCATCCAGATGGACAAGAGCAGCAGATACTTGGGAAAAACATCACCTGAAGTTCCCCTCCAAGCCATTCACATTCTGATTTGGAAATATATTGCTGCTCCTTCTCAGTTGCTGAATCAAAATCCTGGAATTCCCTCCCTAACAGCATTGTGGGTCAATACACAGCACGTGTTTTGCAGTGATTCAAGAAAGGAACTCACCACCATCTTCTCAAGAGCAACTAGGGATGGGTAATAAGTGCTGGTCAGCCAGCAATATCCATGTCCCATGAATGAATAAAATAAAACCCAGGCTTGTGGCACCCCCAACACTCACTGTGAACTGCCCTGAGACCCACACACCCATTGTCAACTGGCCTGTCAGTACACATAGCGCCCACTGTGAACAGCTCTGAGATCCACAGCATCCATTATGAGAATGATGTGTTGATTAAACTTTGAATGTTGCCCTTGCCTTGAAGTTACAAGTGGGGATGTACAAATATAAGCACTTATATCCAGTAATGATTAAGATGTGTCTAATTTCCCATTGTCATGTCACAGTCAGGACAGAGAACATGCTTCCAACAACTTGCATTTTTAATGTGTATTTATGAGATGACCATGCACGCAAAGGGGTTCCCCACATAGATCAATGGAATGGTCGACTTCCAAGCGGCTGCTGTAAAAGTGTCAGAGGGGGAAAAGTCTGACCTGATTTCCTTGTGGTGGAATTCCAACTTCTGGCTTTGGTTTGAACTTTCCGCTCCTGCTCACCTCCTGCTCTCTTGCCGTTCAGTTTGGCACTTGGAGGCACAAGTGTTTATCCGCAACTTGATGCTGCAGAAGCCTCCCGGTGATATAATATTACCGTGATCAGGTCAGAAAACTGGCAATAAGGTCTATGTGGAGTTTGCACGTTCACCCTGTATATGTGTGTAGATTTCCTCTGGCTGTTCCGGTTTCTCCCACTCTCCAAAGATGTGCAAGTTAACTGGATTAGCCATGGGAAATGCATGGGGTTATGGAGATAGGGCAGGCCTGATGGCATGGATAAGATACTCTGTCAGAGAGTCAGTGCAGATTCAATGGGCCGAATGGCCTCATCTGCGTTGTAGGGATTCTATGATGATAAGGTGACTTACCCAGCATAAGAGGTGATAGAAGCAGTGGCCAGTGCCAATGCCTGCAGAAGTGGACAGCCATCTAGTGCAGTAAGCGGATGAACGATCTCTTTCATTCCACCAGGGTAAGTCACTCTTCTCATCACTCCCAATTCAAACACTCACACACCCATTACTCATCCACAGAGATCTCACCGATTGACAGCTCAAGGAATACTACCATTCGCTCTCTCATAAGAAAATGAGATGCAAATCTATTATAATGATACTCCTGACATTGCACAGTGGGAAACATAGCCCGCCATTGACAGGGGAGGGTGATCACAGTGATCCTTCATGCTAATGTAAAATGTGACTTTGGACTTTTTATAATATTTTCCACTCCAGTTGTCAAATCTCCCTGATGCCAACGGGAGCACAAAATCATGGCCTATGAAAATAGATTTTTTTGAAGACACCATTAACTTCTATAATAGAAAACATGGAATGAATATCGATTCACGGCAGGGAGTCTGATGAATTTCTGCAAGCCACAGAAAAAAGAAACATAGAAAGTAAGAGTGGGGTAGACCATTCAGCCCTTCAAGCTTGCTCTGCCATTCAATACACTCATAGCTGATCCTCTTTCTCAACTCTATACTTTTCCCATAGCCTTTGACACCTTTAGAGTCTAGAAATCTATCTATGTCCTTTTTTAAATATATTGCCCTCCACATCCTTCTGGTGATAGACAATTCCACAGGTTCAACACCAGCTGAGTAAAGAAATTTGTCCTCATCTCAGTCTTAAATGATCTACCTCTTGTTTTGAGACTGTGACCCTCTATTCTGGACACCCGCACCAGAGGAAGCAACACCCCTGTATCCAGTCTGTCCAGCCCTGTCAGACATTCATACGTTTCAAATAGATTCCCTCTCATTTTTCTAAATTCCAGTGAGTACAAGCCCAGTTAATTCAATCTCTCTTCATATGACATTCCTGCCATCCCAGGAATCAGTCTGGTGAATGTTTACTGCAATCCCTCTATGGCAAATATATCCTTTGTTACACAAGGAAACCAGAACTCCAGATATGGTCTCACCAAGGCCCTGTACCGCAATAAGATATTCTTGCTCTTTACTCAAGTCCTCTTGGAACAAAGGCCAATATTACATTTGCCTTCGTAGCTGCTTACAGTATCTACATGCTTGGTTTCAGTGACTGGTGCATGAATGTCTTTATACATCATCATTTCTGAATCTATCGCCATTTAAACAATACTTTCCAATCTATATGTCCAATCAAAATGGATGCTTTCACATTTATCCACATTATACTGCAGCTCCCAAAAATTTGCCCACTCAACTTGCCATAATCACCTTGAAATCTGTTAATATCCTCCTCACCAGTCACATTTCCACCAACTTAACAAATTAGAAATATTCCAGTTTGGCTCCATCATCCAAATCATTGATGTATGTAATAAATAAGCCTGCCACTTTGAGAACTACACTTTGAACATTGAACATAGAACATTACAGCGCAGAACAGGCCCTTCGGCCTTCGATGTTGCGCCGACCAATTATGAAAAAAGCAATGACCCTCCAAACTAAACCATTCCCTTCTCTTCCATAAACTTATCAACTAACCTCTTAAACACCACCAAACTTGGCGCATCTACAACTGCCGCAGGCAGGGCATTCCACTCCCTAACCACCCTAACCACCCTCTGGGTAAAGAGGGTTGAGTTTTAGAAGATTATCTATCCAGTCTCCGGGAACTAATACTTGTCTTTGGGGTCAGAGATGTATTTCCCAATTTTTTTTTGCCTAAATTGACCTGTTTTTTTCCCCCTTTGTTCTTTTTTCCAAGAGGTCGTTTAGCTGGGGATGGTGAGTTGACAGTAGTTGAAGTCTGCACCATAGCTGATAGGATGGGACAGACCAGAACATTGCCCTTTTCCTGTACTTTTCTAAAATGAAAGAAAACAAAAGTCCTGATTGGAGAGCAAATAATACAACCTTCACCCCTAATTGCAATAGCACAAATTCCTTTGCATCTATTTTATTTATTTTTATTGCTCCCCGCTTTAAGAGCCTTGACAGGCCTTTCACATTAAAGTATAAATTGCACTTGTTGTACTTTTGGTAATGATGAGTTTACAGTTACACTGCAGCAAATTTTACAAATGCAGAATCCATTACTTTATGCACAAGAGTAAATATTACAATCACACATAATGTATTGAAGTGCTATCCATGTCAAGAAGTAACACCCAGATTACCACACGTCCTCAAATATTATACAACTGTTGGTTATTCAAACACATACAGCTTATGAACTCACAGGCCATGAACACAGATTAAATTTATTACTAATGCTGGTCATTCTCCAAAAATTTGTCAAGGAAATAATCTGGCTAGGATGTTCCCAATATCTCTGACATGTAATAACAGTGCAAGATACAATGGAGCAGAGGCTACCCAACGCTTGGAGGATTTCAATCTACATTTTCAGCCTAGAAGCAGGTAGCAGGAGTTAGGAAATTTCCTAACTTGCTCCACCTGCCTTGGAAGAAAGTGCCAACAAAGATGGGATTATTGTCCTGTGGGAGCACAGGAGAACTGGGTGCTAATTGGTGTTACCACTAGAAGGAGTTCGGATGCAGCCACAGGGATTACGGAGTACAGAGGTGAGCTGTTTAAAAATCCTGCCTCAGTGCTCTGGGACTTGGTCACATTGTAATAAAGATTTAAGAGCAAAGAACAGCCTTCTAGCCCTCATCCCTGACCAACCTACACATTTCCCATGCTCGATCTGTGCCAACTCATATCATCTCACATCTCTCATTCACCCCTATGCACCCTCATATCCTCCATACCAAGCAATGCCACAAACTCACCTCAATGGCTACCCATAGCCTCCATGCTGATCAATGGTACTTCCATGCCCACACATTCTGAACAAAACAAATGAACTCTACAGTAACAATAAGCTGTGTGAATAAAGCTTAAAAAATTATTTATTCATAACCTAATTTCTTTTTTTTAGAAAACTCTCTTCGTTACACCTCCACAAAAGTGTCAATCATCCAGAACCTTTAAAGTATCAAAAGCTGACACTGCAAGCACTAAAAACCTCTTTATCTTATGTAAATGAATAATGTATGATTAACAGGACAGATCAGAGAGATAGATCAGAGCAGTCAATGAAGCAATAATTTCCCTTGGGTGCAAATGTTTCAACAATGCCAAGTCTCATGATGCATATATGGATAAAAGATTACTGTACAACTTAAGAGTTCATCATATTGGCAGCATGGGATTAGCACGGACAGAGGATTGGCTAACTAAAACCAACCAGAGTTGGGATAATTAAGTCATTTTCAAGTTGGCAAACTATAACTAGTGGAGTGCTATACAGATTAGTGATACACCAATAGTGACAATGTAGGTGAAGAAGGTAGAACATAGAACATTACAGCACAGAACAGGCCCTTCGGCCTTCGATGTTGTGCCAACCAATATAAAAAGCAATGACCCTCCAAACTAAACCATTCCCTTCTCTTCCATATACTTATCAACTAACCTCTTAAACGCCACCAAACTTCGCGCATCTACAACTGCTGCAGGCAGGGCATTCCACTCCCGAACCACCCTTTGGGTAAAGAACCTACCTCTGATATCCGTCCTATAACTATCACCCCTTAATTTAAAGCTGGGTCCCCTCGTGCTAGCTTTTTCCATCCTAGGAAAAAGGCTATCACTATCCACCCTATCTAAACCTCTAATCATCTTATATGTTTCGATTAGGTCCCCTCTTAGCCGCCTCCTTTCTAACAAATACAACCTCAAATCCCTCAGCCTCTCCTCATAAGACCTGCCCTCCATACCAGGCAACATCCTGGTAAACCTCCTCTGTACCTCTCCAATGCCTCCACATCTTTCTTATAATGCGGGGACCAGAACTGCACACAATACTCCAAGTGCGGCCGCACTACAGTTTTGTACAGTTGCAACATGACGTTGCGGCTCTGAAATTCAATCCCCCTACCAATAAAAGCTAAGACTCCGTATGCCTTCTTAACAACCTTATCGACTTGATTGCCAACTTTCAGGAATCTATGCACACATACACCAAGATCCCTCTGTTCATCAACACTATTAAGAGTCCTACCATTAGCCCTAGACTCTACACATTTGTTATTCCTGCCAAAGTGAATTACCTCACACTTTTCCGCATTAAACTCCATTTGCCACCTCTCGGCCCAGCTCTGCAACTTGTCCAAGTCTCTCTGCAAACTATAACACCCTCTTCACTATCTACCACTCCTCCGACTTTGGTGTCATCCGCAAATTTACTAATCCATCCTTCAATACCCTCATCCAGATCATTTATAAAAATTACAAACAGCAGGGCCCCAAAACAGATCCCTGAGGTACACCACTTGTAACCGAACTCCATGATGAAAAATTTCCCTCAACCACCACCCTCTGTCTTCTATCTGCTAGCCAATTCCTAATCCAATTAGCTAAATCACCCTCTATTCCATACATCTGCATTTTCTGCAGAAGCCTTCCATGGGACACCTTATCAAACGCCTTACTAAAGTCCATATATACCACATCAACCGCCTTACCCCCATCCACCTCCTTAGTCACTTTTTCAAAAAACTCAATGAGGTTAGTAAGGCACGACCTACCCTGCACAAAACCATGCTGACTATTTCCAATCAATTCATTACTCTCTAAATAAGTATAAATCCTATCCCTAATTATTCTCTCCAATACTTTGCCCACCACAGAAGTAAAACTCACTGGCCTATAATTCCCTGGAAGGTCTCTCTTCCCCTTCTTGAACAACGGGACCACATTCGCTATCCTCCAGTCCTCCGGAACCACACCCGTAACCAACGACGACCTGAAGATCAGAGCCAGAGCTCTGCAATCGCCTCTCTTGCCTCCCAGAGAATCCTAGGGTAAATCCCGTCCAGCCCAGGGGACTTATCCAACTTCAAACCCTCGAGAATATCTAGCACATCCTCCCTATCTACATCAATACTTTCCAGTTTGCAACCCTGTACCTCAGTGTTCTCCACAACTACATTTACATCACCCTGCGTGAATACCGAAGAGAAATATTTCTTCATTGCCTCTCCAATCTCTTCGGGCTCCACGCACAACTTCCCACTGCTGTGTATGACTGGCCCTAATCTTGTCCTAACCAATCTTCTATTCTTAACATATCTAAAGAAAGCTTTAGGATTCTCCTTAATCCTATCAGCCAAAGTCTTCTCATGTCCCCTCTTAGCTCTCCTCAATTCACTCTTTAGCTCCCTCCTGGCTAATCTATAGTAGTTCCCTCCTTTAGCTCCCTCCTGGCTAATCTGGTAGTCAAGAAAGCACACGGCATGCTTGCCTTTATTGGCCAGAGTATTGAGTTTAAAAATTGGCAAGTCATGTTGAAGCTTTATAAAGCCTTAGTGAGGCTGCACTTGGAATATTGTGTTCAATCCTGGTCGCCACACTACCAGAAGGATGGGGAGGTTTTGGAGAGGGTACAGAAAAGATTTGCCAGGATGTTACCTGGTATGGAGAGCATTTGTTATGAGGAGTGGTTGGAGAAATTTGGTTTGTTCTCACTGAAGCGATGGAAGTTGAGGGGAGACCTGATAGAAGTCTACAAGATTATGATAGGCATGGACAGAGTGGATAGTCAGAAGCTTGTAACCAGGATAGAACAGTCAAATACTAGGGGGTATAGGTTTGAGGTGCGAGAGGTAAGGTTTAAAAGAGATGTATGAGGCAGATTTTGTTACACAGAGACTGGTGAGTGCCAAGGTGGGTGCCTTGTTGCTGGGGGAGGTAGTGGAAGCGAATACAGTAGTGACCTTTAAGGGGCATCTTGACAAGTACATGAATGAGATGGGAATAGAGGAATATGATCCCCACAAGCGTAGAGGGTTTTAGTTCAGTCCGGCAGCATGGTTGGTGCAGAGTTGGAGGGCGTCACGGTAGCACAGTGGTTAGCACTGCTGCTTCACAGCTTCAGGGTCCTGGGTTTGATTCCTGGCTCGGATCACTGTCTCTGTGGAGTTTGCACATTCTCCTCGTGCCTGTCTGGGTTTCCTCCAGATACTCTGGTTTCCTCCAGAGTCCAAAGATGTGCAGATTAGGTTGATTAGCCATGCTAAGAAATTGCCCCTTAGTGTCCAGGGATGCGTAGGTTAGAGGCATTAGTGGGTATAATATGTAGGGATATAGGGATAGGGCCTGAGTGGGATTGTGTTTGGTGCAGACTCGATGGGTCAAAGGGCCTCTTTCTGCACTGTAGGGTTCTATGATTCTAGATTCAGATTCTAGATTATTCTGATTCAAATGGCCTGTTCCTGCGCTATAATTCTTTGTTCTTGAGTCGGGGCATCCAGCTATTTACGATTTATATTAGCGACTTGGATGAAGGATCCGGTTGCATTATAGCCACATTTACTGATGATAGAAATATATGTATTATGTTATGAGGAGGATTAAATCAATTGGCACAAAATTGAAAGAAAAAGGGGAATTTGGCAGATGTGGGGAAATATTATTCCACTTTGTTGGGAAGATTATTATTTAAATAGGCTGCGGAATGCTGCAGCACAGTGAGTTCTGTGTTTCTTGTACATGAATCACAAAAGGTTAACAGGGTGGTTCAGCAAGTAATTGAGAATGGAAATGGAATGTTTGCCTTCATTGCAAGGGTGAAATAGTGTAAAACTAGTGAAAACTTGCTACAACTGTACAGAACATTGGTGAGACCAAACCTAAAGTACCGTCTACAGTTTTGGTTTCCTCACATCAAGGGTGATGTAGTTGCAATAGAGATGGTTCAGAGAATGTTCACCAGGATGGACGAGCTATCTTATGAAAGGTTGAATATGTTGGGCTTATACTCATTAGTGCTTAGAAGATTGATAAGTGACCTTTTTGAAATGTATAAAATTCCAAGAGGCTTGACAGGGTAGAAGCTGACAGGCTTTTTCCCCTCATGGAGGCATCTAGAACTAAGGGTCACAGTTTCAATACAAAGTGTCTTCCATTTAAGCTGGAGATTTGAAGTCATTTCTTCTTGGTGGGTAGTTAGTTTTGGAATTCTCTAACCCTCTGAGCAGGCAGAAGCTGGATCACTGGATGTATTCAAGGCTGACTTAGACAAATTTTTGATCTACAAAGGAGTCAGGCAGGAAAGTGAGTAAGGCCACAACCAGATCAGCCATGATCTTATTAGATCACTGAATTATGGAATCACAGAATTGTTACAGTGCAGAAGCAGGTTTTTCGGCCCATCATGTCTGTACTGGCTCTCTGAATAAGCAATTCACCATTTTCCTGCCTTCTCCCCATAACCTTGCACATTCTTACTTCTGAGCTAACAATCCAATTTCATTTTGAATGTTCCAGTTGAACCCACTAGTGTAGTTCAAACCTGAAATTATTGTTCCGTGAAACAATGTTTTCTTATATCACTTTTGTTTCTTTTGCCAATTATTTTAAATCTGTGCCCACACGTTCTCAGTCCTTTCATTAGTAGGAACCATTTTCCCCCCATCTCCTCTGCTAAGACCTCTCATGACTTTTAATACCTCTATCAAATCTCCTCTCTACCTTCTCTTCTCCAAGTAAAGCAATCCCAAATTCTCCAACCTATCCTCATAAATGAAGTTCCTCATCCCTGAAGCCATTCATGTGAATATTTTCTGCACACTCTCCCATGTTTTTTTCTTGGTGTGGTGCCCAGATGAAGTATTCCATTTAAGGCTGAATTAGCATTTTATACAAGTTTAATATGACCTCCTTGCTCTTGTACTCCAAGCCTCTATTAATAAAGCCTAGGATATTGTATTCTTAATTAACCATTGAAGACCTACCACTTTCGATGACATATGCACATATGCATTCAGATCTCTCTGCTCCTGTACACATTTTAGAGTTGTACCCTATATTTTATGTTGTGTCTCCATGTTCTTCTGACCAAAATGAATCACTTCATATTTCTCTGCATTGCACTTCATCTGTCATCTATCTGCCCATTCCATTAACTTATTCTACAATATATTCTCCTCACAATTCACAATGTTTCCATGTTTCGTGTCATCAGCAAATTTTAAAATTGTGCCCTGTACATCAAAGTCCAGGTCCATTAATGAATATCAAGAAAAGTAAGACTCCCATGTGGAACTAAACAACAAACCTTCCTGCAATCCAAAACAAAACCATTAAGCACTACACTCTGTCTCTTGTCACACAGGCTATTTCATAAATCATGTTGCTAATGTCCCTTTTATTCCATGAGCTACTTTTCTTACTCATCTGTTGTTTGGCATTGTTTCAAGTGCCTTTGAAAATTCATGCACATCATGTCAACATCATTGCCCTCATTAACTCTTGTTGTTATCTGTTCAAAAAAGCTCCAGCAAGCTACTTAAACATGATTTCCTCTTAACAAATCCATACTGGCTTTCCTTAAATAACCTGCATGTGACTATTAATTTGATCTCAAAATATTGTTTCTACAAATTTTCCCACCAGCAAAGTTAAACTGACCAGCCTATGGTTGCCAGGCTAATTTTTACAGCTCTTTCTGAACAAGGGTGTAACATTTGTAATTCTCCAGTCCTTGGTGCCACCCCAAGTCTATGATGTGGAGTTGCTGACATTGGACTGGGGTAGGCACAAAAAGTAGTCTCACAACACCAGGTTAAAGTCCAACAGGTTTACTTGATAATATGAGCTTTTGGAGCACTGCTCCTTCATCAGGTGAGTGTAGGATTTGGTTCACAAACAGGGCATATATAGACACAACCTCAATTCCAAGATAATGGTTGGAATGCAAGTCTTAACAGGTAATCAAGTCTTTATACGTGCAAACAATACGAGTGGAAAGAGAATTAAGCACAGATTAAAGAGGTGTGTATTGTCTCAAGCGAGGATAGTTAGTGAGATTTTGCAAGCTTAGGCAAGTTGCAGGAGTTACAGATGGTGTGACATGAATCCAAAGTCCCAGTTGAGGCTGTCCTTATGTGTGCGGAACTTGGCTATCAGTTTCAGAAACGATAGCCAAGTTCCATACATGTGAGAATGGCCTCAAACGAAATCCTGTGTTCATGTCACACTACCTGTAACCCTCATGATTTGCCTGGGCTTGCAAAATCTCACTAACTATCCTGGCTTGAGACAATTCACACTACTTTAAGGTGTGCTTATCCTTCTCTCCACTCACAATGTCTGCACCTGTAAAGATTTAATTACATATTAAGACTTGCATTTCAACCATTAACTTGTAATTGAGTTTGTGTCTATATATGCCCTATTTATGAACCAAATCCTACACTCACCTGATGAAGAAGCAGTGCTCCAAAATCTCATGCTATGAAATAAACCTGCTGCACTTTAACCTGGTGTTGTGAGACTACTTACTGTGCCTACCCCGAGTCTATGGAAGACTGGAAAATTACGGCAGCGCCTCTGCAATGTCCATATCCACCTCACTCAGTATCATTGGAACTGTACTTCAAGTGGCCCTATTGTTCCATTAACATTATCTAATACCTCCTGCTTCCCAATTTTAAATTATGAATTAATTACCTCCTCTTTTTCTATGGCCTGGGTAGCACTTTTTTCCTTGGTAAAGACAGATGTAAACTATGAATTCACTATTTCTACTATTCTTCCTGCTCATGTGCAGAAATTCTTGTCCTTCTGGCTGACTCCTGCTCCTATTTCTTATGCTTTTAAACACTTCACACTATTTTAAAATCTATCAGTAAATTGCTGAACTCATAAATTGTCTTTCTCTGAAAACAATCATCATATTGAACACTGGAATGCACTTGTTGCTTTTCACTTTTTTCTTTGTTTTGTCTTGTCCTATTTTTTGATGAAGGTATGAACCCAAGTGTTATCTACCTTTCCAAAATCTGCTTAACCTCTTTTGCAATTAACACAATTTCTATTCAATTTCAAATTACCAATATGCAAGTGTTTCCTTTTCATCAGCAGTTTAAAATTATCCTTTCTGACTCCTTCACCATAACATAGAACATAGAACATAGAACATTACAGCACAGAACAGGCCCTTCGGCCTTCGATGTTGTGCCGACCAAAATAAAAAGCAATGCCCTCCAAACTAAACCATTCCCTTCTCTTCCATATACTTATCAACTAACCTCTTAAACGCCACCAAACTTGGCGCATCTACAACAGCTGCAGGCAGGGCATTCCACTCCCTAATCACTCTTTGAGTAAAGAACCTACCTCTGATATCCGTCCTATAACTCATACCCCTTAATTTAAAGCTGTGTCCCCTCGTGCTAGCTTTCTCCATCCTAGGAAAAAGGCTATCACTGTCCACCCTATCTAAACCTCTAATCATCTTATATGTTTCAATAAGATCCCCTCTTAGCCGCCTCCTTTCTAACGAAAACAACCTCAAATCCCTCAACCTCTCTTCATAAGACCTGCCCTCCATACCAGGCAACATCCTGGTAAACTCCTCTGTACCCTCTCCAATGCCTCCACATCTTTCTTATAATGTGGGGACCAGAACTGCACACAATACTCCAAGTGCGGCCGCACTAGAGTTTTGTACAGTTGCAACATGACGTTGCGGCTCCGAAATTCAATCCCCCTACCAATAAAAGCTAAGACTCCATATGCCTTCTTAACAACCTTCTCGACTTGACTGCCTACTTTCAGGGATCTATGCACATACACACCAAGATCCCTCTGTTCATCAAGACTACTAAGAATCCTACCATTAGCCCTATACTCTACACATTTATTATTCCTGCCATAGTGCATTACCTCACACTTTTCCACATTAAACTCCATTTGCCACCTCTCGGCCCAGCTCTGCAACTTGTCCAAGTCCCTCTGCAAACTATAACACCCCTCTTCACTATCTACCACTCCACCGACTTTAGTGTCATCTGCAAATTTACTAATCCATCCTTCAATACCCTCATCCAGATCATTTATAAAAATTACAAACAGCAGGGGCCCCAAAACAGACCCCTGAGGCACACCACTTGTCACCGAACTCCACGATGAATATCTCCCATCAACCACCACCCTCTGTCTTCTATCTGCCAGCCAATTCCTAATCCAATTAGCTAAATCACCCTCTATTCCACACATCTGCATTTTCTGTAGAAGTCTTCCATGGGCCACCTTATCAAACGCCTTACTAAAGTCCATATATACTACATCAACCGCCTTACCCCCATCCACCTCTTTGGTCACTTTCTCAAAAAACTCAATGAGGTTAGTAAGGCATGAAACATTCTCCTGTTTGCATTTTTTCCAGATGCAGATCAGTTTGTATTTCTCATGACTTTGAACAAGCCTCTTTCTATCTTGTTGCTTTGCCTTTGACCTTCCTGAACATTCTCCTCAGTTATATTGTCAATACGAACATAGAATCATGGAATTTACAGCTCAAATTGGTCCATGCTGATCAAAATGCTACTCTGAGCTAACCCAATTTGCCTGCATTTGGCCCGTATCCCTCTAAAACTTTCCTACCCATATATCTGTTAAAATGCCTTTTAAAATATTGTCAACATAACTACTTTACATGATGTAAGACATCAGATATCAATTCCTGTTCCAAATGCACAGCAAATCTTGCCAGAAATAAGCCAAATAGTTAATGTGTAAGAGAATTATGTATTAATAGAAACTGAAAAAACATATAGCATGTTCAGACAGATACAATCACTTATCACAACCCAAGGATTGACATGTCATGAGACCTCATCACAGTGGTATAATGTATAACGAATCATCATTTCCCTTCAGGAAAAAAACTGATGCACTTCTAGAAAATGAGGAGACAGATGGATCTGGTGAGAAGGCTGGCACGTACTGCTGAGATCAATAGAAAGGATGGCAGGCTTTTTGGACTAAATGGCTTATTTTTGTTCCTTAAATCTCTCAGCTTCCTTCTAAATCTTTACCCAGATGTACCTTATACGCTCAGCTGGGATAACATATCCCTTATCTCAGGACATCACCTAAAATATTTAACCCCAAACCAGTGTACTTCATTAACAAACTTCTAACCCAATGCACCTTATCTAGCAAAGCATGTCCCTTAACCAGTGCACCTCATCTAACATACAATAGCTTTCTGACCAACTGCAACATGGGTTTTGTCTTGTGCACTTTTGACATAAATAACTGAGATACATGATAATATGGACCAATTTTCTATCAGACTTTCAGCTCAGATAAAAATAATTTGATATTTTGCTAATTTCCCAAATAAAGCTAAATTTTGTATGATGATTAAGAAGTTATTGAACTTTAAATTGTAATTTCACAACTTGCCATTATCATTTATAATCCTTATTATCCACAAATCACCAGTATCCTTCAACATAATTTTCAATAAATTATTATTCCTATATTTTATAATGTGCGTTCCTATTGTAGTTTTATCTATTGTACTACACAATTTTATATTAGTAAACCATCTCCGCCTATGAGCTTAATGTATTAATGCTTGACTAAGCTAACAATCCTCATCATTAATAAGATGTAAATGCTGGATTGTAAATACATTTAGGAAAGGGTTTGTTCTATTGAGTAGGGTTAATTTTTATACAGTTGTGGTGCTTCATTGATTTATATTGAAAACTGGAAAGCAATTTAATTCTGATCAGTGTGCAATTCTTTTATCGGATTATCCATTTTAATGAGGCTGTCTGCAGGTTTCTCAACCTTTACTAGATTCAGCCCAACCCAACCAAAGCTGTCTTTGCAAACAGCTTGACAAATGAGGCAGTCCAAATCCAAGCACAGCACCAGGTCCCTAGTGGTTACATTAGAGGCTGCATCTGCAGCACAGTGCCTCAGCTGTCGACTCAGACAGCTCGCTCTTCACGGCAGCAACTGCATCACAGCCACAGTCTGAGACTGTGGCCAGCTCCCTTAAATTACTATTCCTACATTATTTATAACCAAGCAGACTTGCAAGTAAGCACCACCTATTGGCACACACAACACACTTTAAAATGTTCTTAAAAACAAAATCCATCTTTTCTTTTGGACACATATGTCTGATAGTCTGAGGTCTGATTGCAATGATTTATGATCAGACTGACTAAAAATTTCATCTTAAAACAGAAGGAATCAGTGAAAGAGAAAATGAAAGCATTCAAATTTCCTCTCCTGCCTCAGCCAGACAAGACCCAAAGGCCTATAAAATGAATGTTTACTCTGAAGGCTTCATCAGCAGTTCATAAAACACACTGAATGTCTTACATTTCTCAAATTATCACTGTTTTAAATCTAACAGATGTGTTTTTATCACATTGAATATTAAAATAAAGATATAGCCACAAAAATACAGTTTTAGATTTTGCACATACATGTAATAATCTTACAATATTTCTTTTTGTCGACATTTTAATATAGGCAGTTCAGGAAAGAACGATAATGAGAATTTTTAATCTCAAGATTATTGCTCTTATCCATTTTTCATTACCACAACACATTTTCACACTACCTTAATTTTCCTCAACTATTGTATCATTAATGTCATGGAAGGCCAGTTTCAGGCTATAACTAAATTAGAATTGTGCAACTGGCTGCAGGATGAATTTACAACTATTGACGACACTTGCAATGAAATATTCAGGTTTTTGGTAAGATTAAGGCTGTATCACTGCTTCCCAGGATGAACAATATATGATATTATAAGAGTATGAAAAAGCACTATCTGTGGCATTAATCAGATAGTGTTAGATCGCACAACATTTTTGACATTTTATAGGATTTATCGAATCAATTCAGATAAATTTTCCAATAAAGTTAATAAAAAAACAAATTGAAAAGGCTCGAGTCTGCATCAAGAATCTAGGCCTTCATCTTATTCCCATCTGCAGACTACAGTGTATCGATGCGGCAGCCTCCCTCACAAGATTTGAATAATAGCAAACAAAGAAAAAAATTTGTGTAGGCGTTCCCAGCACAGTACACTGGAGTTTATTTCTGAAGTCTGACACAATCACCAATTGTTATTTTTTAAGAAGAAAATATAATGGCAAAGAACTTACCATTTCCCTTTATATCATCTTTCCTTAGGTTTGTTCGTGTCTGGAAGGATGTGCTAGGAGGTGCCTCCTTTGACCTGCTGCATGCTGCTATGACATCAGTCAGATGATACAGCTCATTCTGGGAAAGACTACTGTTGCTATGGAAACTGAGATGTGATGTGAATTTCTACTGCAAGCCCATTGGCACTTTGAACAAGGTGGTCCCTCTCTGTGCTGTCAGACTTTGGCTGGAGACAACAATTTTCCCGATAAGGGAGAAGAAAGAGAACTGCCTCACAGCAAAAATCTTTCTACAAGCCAGAACATTTCATTTATAAATATGGAATATTTGCAGAAAGAAGGTGACATTATAATAGTAATAAATGTGTACTGTGCCTTCTTGGAAACACGTTTGAAAGTGTAAAGGATTCATGTCTGGCAAAAAAGGTTTTGGGTTAACAAGCAAAATCTAAATTAATCTCCAAGAGTTGAGGGGGTGTATTTTAATTTCTCCTACAATGCAAAAAAACAGAAGGAAACATAGAAACTGGGAGGAGTGGGACATTTGGCACCTCAAGCCTGCTCCACCATTCAATATGATCATGGCTGATCCTCTTGCATAGATGTAAGAATTGATGAGTGGGACTAACTGGATCACTCTGCAAAAGAGCCAGGAGCAGGCTTAAGTTGTGTCCTGTGCAGCACTGATTTGTGGTTCTAGCTTTACACGATTTATACCAGTGCTCTGACCACAACATCCTGAAAGGGGTCTCCCACTGGGCGCTTGGCATGCTTGCTTCCAACAGTCAGCCCATTAATGTGTGAATCAGAGCTACAATTACAATTATGATGGACAACTGGATGGACCCAGATTTTTTCAAATGTTTCAGAAGAACAGCTATCAAAATTGTAAATGTAACATTTTCAGTGTGAATCAGGGGGAACAAGAATGCTCCTCCAGGTTCAGCAGAATAACAATGAAAAGGAAAATGCTGTGGATTTCTGGAGATCTGAAATAAAAATAGAAAGAGCTGGAAAAAAATTCAGTAGGTGGCAGTGTCTGTGGAGACAGAAACAGAAAGAACAAGTGGAATTTTCTGCCAATAGGGTTTTCCAGACTCACCACTGAATGGCTTGCCGCATTTTCCAGCCCCACCCCCAGCATGACAGGCCATAAAATTCAACTCAGAACTGGCAAGAAGTATAAATGTGATGGGTTTTGTGTAATTAAAATGGGGGGGTGGAATTGGAAAGAAGGGAGAATCTCTAGCTGATGGTTATAGTACTCCCCTGCATCTTTTACAAAGTCAGTTGACAAGGAAATGCACATGAGACTTCCTGAGTGAAGCAGCAGAAACACTGAGCAGCTTTACCAATATAAAGATGATCTTCCAGAGCTCAACTTGTAAATACAAATGCCAGCATCAATTCAGTTATACTGATACGTTTTGCCAGGTGGAGAGTTCTAGAGTAGTTCTGCAAGATTTATGTTTGCATATTTTGTATTATTTGGAATTTTTATTTTGGTCAGTTGTTTCGACCTTTGTGTCCAATTTTGTGCGTTTTAATTATTTTAATCAATTGAGTCTCTTTCCTTAATATATTTTAGGTATCTTCACATCATTGAAGTCTGTTTAACAATGTCTCCATCAGATTTTGAAGGAAATATCAAGATCACTTGTCAGACAGCTGGAATCCATAAATGTACTTAACAGTATCACATTGTTATATAACAGTTAAAATTCTCAGACTATAATCTGTTGTGGTAAATATTCAAGGATTAATGTGTTACATTAGTGTCAATTATAATGTAGTAATATTTCTCTGAAACATAATAGTTTTTCTCCCCACAATGTACTACATATTGTAAATATATCTGCTTGAAAATGTCTGTGGTGACATGGCTCTGTTAAAGGGCTTTGATGGTCTCGTGGTCAGGTTGGATCCTATGGAGAGGCCATGCAGGAAGCTAAGCCAATTGGGAGAAAGGGCACACATCTGGGATGGGGAAGAAACTCAGCTGGAGCCAGGGAGAGTGATGAGGAGAAACTTTGTTAGGTATTGGGGGATCGCACAGAACTGTTAAAAGCAGAGGAGAGTGAGCTTTGAAGCTATGAAGAGACTAGCACAAATGCCTACAAAAATTTCTTTAATTGGAAAAGTCAAGCTTTTTGACCCAGAAGTTGGCAGTAAATTGAAAGGCTGCATTTACTTCTTTGTAGCTAATAAGATCATAGTGGAGGAAAAACAAAAGTTGAAACTACTAACAATCTGTTGCCCACCAACTTACAGCCTAATGAGGAGTCCAACACTGCCTAACATTCTGAGCAGAATCTTCCTAAACAAATTCTAAGAGTGGAATCTTACAACCTCATCCTACCCATATTTCAATCTGAGGTCATAAGATTGCATGAGATGGGTAAAAAAGGAATCACACCCATTTTGCTGATGGTTCCCATATTACCAAATTGTTTTAACTCTGATAAGTGTGAAGTGATTCATTTTGGTAGGACAAACTTGAATATGGACTACAGAGTCAATGGCAGGTTTCTGAGGAATGTGGAGGAACAGAGAGATCTTGGGGTTCATATCCACATTTCTCTGAAGGTTGCCATTCAAGTCTATAGAGCTGTGAAGAAGAGTTATAGTGTATTAGCATTTATTAACAAGGGGTTTGAGTTTAAGAGCTGTGGGGTTATGCTGCAACTATACTGGACATTGGTGAGACTACATTTAGAATATTGTGTGCAGTTCTGGTCACCTCACTATAAGAAGGATATGAAGCATTGGAGAGAGTGCAGAAGAAATTTACCAGGATGCTGCCTGGTTTGGAGGGTAGATCTTATGAGGAAAGTGTGAGGGAGCTGGGATTTTTCTCTTTGGAACGGAGGAGGATGAGAGGCAATTTAATAGAGGTTCATAAGATGATGAGGGGGCGGGTTGATAGTGTCATTGGACAACAAATTTTATGAAATTGTTCTCACAATATGGAAGCAGATTAAAATTACACTCAGGGCCTCTCCACTAAAAATCACAAAGGAACAGATACAGATTAGCAGGCAAGAGCATACTTTTAGAATGCAAATGAGGCCTAGCACACAGGTGAAGCTGGTCAGGATGGCACCTATAGGAACTAGATTAAAAAACACATCCTCACCCAACCAAATCAGCATTTCTAACCCAGTCAAACAACCTATGGAGACACCTAAAGATTAGCATAGCTAAGGAAGCATCCCTGGCCCCTCAAACTTCCTGAGAATAATCACACATCCATTGTTCAATCCCCAGAGATTCTAGACCATTAATAACCCATCAGACAAAAACGATTGACACACACTTGAAACAATTGTCCCAATACTTGAAAACATCGAGACAGTATGGCTAAAGTCGAATATTGTAAATAAAGCATTAGCATTTGAATTGCACAATATATCGAAGTTCAGGTATAACTATAGCCTATTGCGGCGGGTCTTTAGAGTGCTTTCCAGACAATTTGATTGTATGTCCTGACTGCACCTCTGCCGATGTAAAAGAAAATAAAGCTGTGCCGTTATTGAACTATACACTGGGTCCATAGTGGTCATTTCGCCCACTCACACTAACAATAGAGTGGACGTGCAGAGGTATTTCCTCAGGAGGATGTAGCTGTTACTAAGGGTCATAACTATAAGATCCATGGTGGGAGATATAGTAGGGATGTCTGAGGTAGATTCTTCACTCAAAGAGTGGTTGGTGTTGTGATATTGGAATAGGACATTTTAGGAATTTTCAAGCGGTTATTGGATAGGCACATTAGAGCACACCAGAATTATAGTGAGTGGGATAGCATGATCTTGGGATTGGACATAGCTCCACACAACATTGAGGCCGAAGGACCTGTACTGCGCTCTAATGTTCTATGTTCTATGTTTCCCGAGCTTGATAAGGATCGCATCCAAAATGGGCAGGAAATCAATTTGCATGCATTAGAATGCATCTCAATATCATTAATGCGGTGCTCTCACAATCGCACCCCCTTCCTTAACAACCTACTGGGGGGACGTCATGACTGCAAGGAAAATACCTGCTCTGTAAAAGTCAGCTGCAGGCACGGCAGCAGCAAACAGGAGTGAGGAAATAGGTCGCTCTGACCACTAGCCTCTGTGTTTTTGGGATGTGAGGTAACAGACGAGGCCATGGTGCTTGGTGGGATGGGGTGGCCTGCAATGTGTTGGGGAAGAGAGAAATAGTGCCTCAGCACTAAGCTCAGGACTCAGTACTGGCTGGGGCCAGCAATGGGGGATTATCCTGTATCCCATGGGCTTTTACTTTTACTGTGCAAGACCTTTGCTAAAATCCATGTTCACAACACCCACTGCACTAACTTCATCAACTCTTGTTACATCGGGATGGCATGGTAGTACAGTGGTTAGCATTGCTGCTTAAAGCTTCAAGGACCTAGGTTCGATTCCTGGCCTGGGTCACTGTCTGTATGGAGTTTGTACATTCTTCTTATATCTGCATGCGTTTCCTCCAGGTGCTTCAGTTTCCTCCCACAGTCCAAAGATGTGCAGGTTAGGTTGATTGGCTATGCTAAAAATTGTGCCTTAGAGTCCTAAGAGGCATAGGTTAGAGGGATTAGTGGGTAAATATGTAGGGATATGAGAATAGGGCCTGGGTGGGATTGTAGTCAGTGCAGATTCAATGGGCCAAATGGCCTCCTCCTGCACTGTAGGGTTTCTATGATTCTATGATCCTCAAAGAATTCAATGAAGTTTGTGAGGCAAGACATTCTTTTAACAGAACCATGCTGACCATCTCTGACTAGTCCATGTCTTTATATGTCACAGTCAATCCTATCTCTCAGGATTGATTTTACTAATTTTCCCCCATACCTCCTCTGTACGTAGAGAGGATTTGAAAATCAACCCAGAACATCTGCTATCTCCTCCCTGCCCTCCGCCAACAGACTCCGAAAGAGTCCATAATAGTCCATCTGTCCCTAGTGCTTTATCAATTTTCAAGAATTCTAACCCTTTAAGTACTTCAGTGGTCCTCCTGGATTACTAAATCTGCATCATCCCTTTCCTTTCTAAACACAGAGACAGAATATTTAAATCTTTCCACAGCCTCAGTATCTACACACAAGCTCCCTTCTTCATCTCTGATAGGTCCCTCTTCTTGCTTAACTAACCTATTACCATTAATATAACTTTAACTTTACTTGCCAATCTTTTCTCATTCCCTCTCTTTCTATTTCTTATTTCCTTTTTCGTTTTGTCCCTGCACTTCCTCTTTCCATGATGTGGTGATGCCAGCATTGGACTTGGGTAAGCCCAGTAAGAAGTTTCACAACACTAGATTAAAGTCCAACATGCTTATTTGGTAGCACAAGCTTTTGAGTTTCGCTCCTTCTTTAAGTGAGTGAAGAATTGTATTCACAAATGGGGCATATATAGACACAAACTCAATTTACAAGATAATGATTGGCGTAATAGTTGGAATGTGAGTCTTTACAGGTAATTACGTCTCAAAGGTGCAGACAATGTGAGTGGAGAGAGGGCCAAGAAAAGGTTAATGTGTATTGTCTCCAGATAATACAGTAAGTGAGATTTTGCAAGCCCAGGCAAGTCATGGGGGTTACAGATAGTGTGACATGAACCCAAGATCCCAGTTGAGAAGATCCTCAAGTGTGCAGAACTTGGCCATCACTTACTGCTCAGCAACTCTGCACTGTCTTGTGTTGTGAGAGCTGCCTTGGGGAACACTTACCTGAAGATTAGAGACCAAATGCCTGTGACCATAGAACATAGAACATAGAACACTACAGCACAAACAGACCCTTCGGCCCACAAGTTGTGCCGAACACATCAAAACCTACCCAGCCATAGACCTATCTATAACCCCCAATCCCATTGGATCCCATATACTCATCCAGAAGTCTTTTAAAAGACCCCAGCGAGTTCACCTCGACCACCACCAACGGCAGCCGATTCCATTCACTCACCACCCTCTGAGTGAAAAATTTTCCCCTAGCATCCCCTCTGTACTTGCTTCCCTGCACCTTAAATCTGTGCCCTCTCGTCGCGACCGTTTCAGCCCTGGGAAATAGTCTCTGAGAGTCCACTCTATCTAATCCTCTCAACATCTTGTAAACCTCTATCAGGTCGCCTCTCAACCTTCGTCTCTCCAGGGAGAACAGTCCCAGCTCCCTCAACCTGTCTTCATAAGGCATGCCTCCCAATCCAGGCAACATCCTTGTAAATCTCCTCTGCACCCTTTCAATAGCTTCCACGTCCTTCCTATAGTGAGGCGACCAGAACTGCGCACAGTACTCCAAGTGTGGTCTGACAAGGGTCCTATAAAGCTGCAGCATTACCTCCTGACTCCTGAACTCAATCCCTCGATGAATGAAGGCCAGTACACCGTAAGCTTTCTTAACCACATCCTCCACCTGGGAGCCGATTTGAGAGTCTTATGGACCCGGACCCCAAGATCCCTCTGCTCTTCCACACAGCTAAGACTCCTACCTTTGATAGTGTACTCATTCATCCCGTTGGATTTGCCAAAATGGACCACAACACATTTATCCACGTTGAAGTCCATCTGCCACTTCTCCGCCCAGCCTTGCATCCTGTCGATGTCATGCTGCAACTTTTGACATCCCTCCAGACCATCCACAACACCACCGACCTTCGTGTCATCGACGAACTTACTCACCCATCCCTCCACTTCCTCATCCAGGTCATTTATGAAAATGACAAACAGCAAGGGTCCTAGAACAGATCCCTGGGGCACTCCACTGGTGACCGACCTCCATGCAGAAAAAGAGCCATCCACAACCACCCTCTGCCTTCTGCAGGCAAGCCAGTTCTGGATCCACAAGGCCAAAGCCCCTTGGATCCCATGGCCTCTCACCTTCTCAAGAAGTCTTGCATGGGGGACCTTGTCAAATGCCTTGCTGAAGTCCATGTACACCACTGAAGTGTTCCCCAACAGGAAGAGAAGTCTTGCCTGTTTTGCCTGTCTTGTTTGGTCAGCGCAACATTGAGGGCCGAAGGGCCTGTACTGCGCTGTAATGTTCTATGTTCTGTGAGTCTGATAATTGTCGAACAATGTTTATTCATCCGTTGTCATAGCATGATCCCCCAATGTACCATGCCTTGGGACATCCTTTCCTGCAGCATATCAGATAGACAATGTTGTCTTGCCACAGCAAAAAAATCACACCGACCTCTTCAGCAGACAAACACAGAACACTACGGACACAGGGTACCCTTCGTTGTCCAGTACTTCCACAGAGCAGAGAACCTACGACATCTTCCATCCCCACACCCCCACTTTTTGCCTTCAAACAGTAGCACAACCTCAAACAGACCATTGTTTGCAGCAAACTATCCAGCCTTCAGGAGAACAGTGACCACGACACAATACAACCCCACCACAGCAACCTCTGCAAGGTATGCCAGATCATCAACATGGATGCCATCATTTCATATGAGAACACCGTCCACCAGGTACAAGGTACATAATCTTGAGACTCGGCCGACATTGTCCACCTGATGCTCTGTAGGAAAAGCTGTCCCGAGGCATGGTACACTGGGAATACCATGCAGATGCTATGACAATACTGCTCAACAATCACCAGGCAGGAATGTTCCCTTCCAGTCATGGAACATTTCAGCAGTCATGGGCATCTAGCCTCTGATTTTCGGATAAGCGTTCTCCAAGGCGGCCTTTGCGACACACGACAACGCAGAATCGCTGAGCAGAAACTGGTAGCTAAGTTGTGCGCATGAAGACAGCCTCACCTGGGATCTTAGGTTCATGTCACACCATCTGTAACACCCATGATTTGACCAGGCTTGAAAAATGTCACTAACTGTCCTGGCTGGAGACAATACACATCTCTTTAACTTGTGCTTCACACTGTCTCCAATCACGTTGTCTGTATTTTTAAGATTTGATTACCTGTAAAGATTCACATTCCAACCATTATATTGTAAATTTAGTTTGTGTCTGTATATGCCCTTTTTTGAACACAATTCCTCACTCAGCTGAAAAAGGATTGAGACTCCAAAAGTGTGTGCTAACAAATAAATCTGTTGGACTTTAACCTGGTATTTATGAGACTTTTTACTGTGCTTCCTATATCAATCCAGGCTATCTGCAGGGCTTAGTTCTTTGTGCCTATCATACATTTTCTTTTTCTGTTTGATCTGTATTCTTCTAGACACTGGCATCTCCACATCATTCTTCTAGACAATGAAGTGGGGCAGGGCAGGTCTAAATTCGCCAGTATCACTCTTATTTTTGGAGGGACATGGCCACTTTGAACGTTTAGAATTTTGCTTTTTAATGCTTTCCATTGGTTTTTCACTAATTTATCCTCTAACAGTGTTGTCTAGTCCACTTCAGCCAAGTCCCTTCTCATTTCTGCAAATTTGCCTTTCCCCAGTTCAAAACATTACTCCTGTTTTACCTACATTCTTTTCCATGATAATGCTAAATCTAATTGAATTGTGATTGCTATCTCCAAAATCATCATTTCACCCACTTGCTTTTCCCTAGTGCCCTTAAACAAGACCTCATCACCAATGAAAACATGGAACAAGTAATAGCAGACACATCAAGTGCCAAAGTGTTCAGCGATCTGGATGTGAAATGTAGGTTCTGACAGATCCCACTGGATGAAGATTCTTTGAAACTTACCACATTCGTATCTCTGGTGGGCAGATATTGTTTTCTTTGTATGCTCTATGGGATCTATACTGGCAACAAGGTCTTCCAGCAGTGCATGGAGCAACTCTGAGCAGACCAACCCTGCAAAATCATCATCGATGATATCTTGGTTTGGGGTCATACTATACACAAAATGGATAATCTTGTCCTCAGCAGAATCACGAGTACACTGCTGAAGCTTAACCCTGTGAAATACAGCATCAGGGTCATCCAAATTCCCTACATAGGTCACTTACTCACAGAATTTCCTTATAACAAACTATCTTTCTAAGCTTATCCCATGTTGAAGTGAGGTAACTGAACCTCTTCATCAGCTTCTCCACCAGGATGTTGAATGGCATTATCAGGGGCATCACACAATGGTTTTCAACAGACTCAAACAGGAGCTGTCAGCCGTGCTGGTGCTATAATGCTTCGAGGTGTGAACATCTGTACTTATATCAGCAGGTACCAACCAACATGGACCTGGTGCAGTCTGCATCCAGAATGGTGGACCAATAGCATTTGTTTCAAGGGCCCTCAATGACACTGAGACTTATTGTGCTCAGATTGAAAAGGAAATCCTCACTCTAGTTTTCATCTGTCAGAAATTTCACGAATTCATATCTGGTTGTCATGAACTGTTGAAACTGATCATTAGCCACTCAAACTTTATTAAAAAAGCCTTTTCATACTGTGTCTGTAAAGCTGCAATGCA
The DNA here is from genome assembly GCA_024679065.1 of Sphyrna mokarran. Taxonomy (NCBI): domain Eukaryota; kingdom Metazoa; phylum Chordata; class Chondrichthyes; order Carcharhiniformes; family Carcharhinidae; genus Sphyrna; species Sphyrna mokarran. The sequence continues at coordinate 53,123,796 of JAGIQG010000015.1, forward strand.
TTCTGCTCAAGCTACAACACTACAATCTCAGCATCATCTACAAACATTGTAAGGAGTTGTACCTGGCCTTTCCAGAGCAAGCAGATTGTGAGGAGATACTATTACAAATAGGGGTGATGTTCTCATAGAATCCAGGTACTCAAAGATGCCTACAATGTCCAAACCAAACACATAAACTAGTTTACAAATGGCCTTCACCTTTCTTCTTCACACAACAAAAACTTGAGGTTACTGGGGAAGCGATTGGCTATGCTCCAACTGAATCTGTGTTTCATTCCATGTAAAGAGCTATGTACTGTTAGCCTGTTCAATCTGTATGTTATGAAAAGGTTCATACAGAGGTATTGCTTGCTCACACTCCTACATTGCAATGCCAAACTTAAATCGAAAAGGGATGATGCAGCTACTAGTGAGCCTTACGATGGAAGAGTAGGAGTTTCTCCCAGAGTGTGGACAAATATAAAGCAAGTAAGAGCTGCTCCAACTAGTGAATAAACTATTGTTGTTCTAAGCCTTTGGTTGCCAGTCATTGGAACCCAACACTCCTGCGCAGAGCTTTCTTGAAACAAAGTATCATCAATACTAATCAGTTTACCTCAACAGCTTTCTAAAACCAAATGCTAATTCCACTCGGCAAATGGAAAAATACATATAGAATGACACAGAATTGGATAAGTGGTCAATGACCACCATTCTGAAATCTTAATAAAAACAACTGAAATTCATTTTGGATTGACTAAATCAGTATCCTGGATGTCAAGAGTGCATGCAGTATCCACTGGGCCAAAACAGAACTGTGCTAACTTGGATTTTCCTTATAAAAACATACTGTTTTTATTCATTCCTACCAAAGGAGTCTGTGGAAATAAACTGGACATATGAATCATATTTATCGCAATGACTGATAAAGATCGCACTACCCTTTATTTATATCAATTGAATGGTAGTTTGAGTTGAAAAAGTATCAATTACTGTTTCAAAATGTTCCAAAATGTTCCCTGATTTCTATAAGCAGCTTGTTAACTGCAAGCATCAATCTAGTCCAGTATTGAGATTGACACCCTGAAAAGAAGACCCTGACACAGCAACGTTATTAAAGGAGTCAGATAATGAAAAAATCTTTGAAAACATACAAATAAAAACACTAGGCTGAGAAAGAACTTTATCATACAACCTATATACCAGAAAAAGAGTACCACAAATATTGGAACATATGAACATAAGAGCTAGGAGCAGGAGTAGGTCATATGTCTCGTTGAGCCTGCTGCGCCATTTAATAAGATCACAGTTGATCTTTTTGTGGACTCAGCTCCACTTACCCAATTGCTCATCATAACTTTCAATTCCTTTACTGTTCAAAAATGTATCTATCCTTGCCTTAAAAACATTTAATAAGGTCACCTTACTGGGCAGGGAATTCCATAGGATCACAACCCTTTGTGTGAAGAAGTTCCTCCTCAACTCAGTCCTAAATCTGCTTCCCCTTATTTTGAGACTATGCTCCCTAGTTCTAGTTTCATCTTCCAGTGAAAACAATTTCCCTGCTTCTATCTTATCTATTGCCTTCATAATCTTATATGTTTCTATAAGATCTCTACTCATTCTTCTGAATTCAAATGACTATAGCCCAGTTTACTCAGTCTCTCCTCATTAGCCAACCCTTTCAGCTCCAGAATCAACCTCGTGATTCTCTTCTGCACCCCCTCCAGTGCCAGCATATCCTTTCTCAAATAAGGGGATCAAATCTGTACACAGTACTCCAGATGTGGCCTCAGCAGTACTTTATACAGCTGCAATATAACCTCACTGTTTTTAAACTCCATCCCTCTAGCAATGAAGGACAAAATTCCATTTGCCTTCTTAATTACCTGCTGCATCTGCAAACCAACCCCTTGAGATTCCTGCACAAGGACACCCTGGTCCCTCTGCTTAGCAACATGCTGCAATTTCTTATCATTTAAATAATAGTCTATTTTGCTGTTATTTCTACCAAAATGGATGACCTCACATTTACCAACATTGTACTCCATCTGCTAGACCCTCACCCTCTTACTTAGATTATCTGTATCCCTTTGCAGACTTTCAGTGTCCTTTATACACTTTGCTCTTTCACCCTTAGTGTCATCTGTGAATTTTGACACACTACACATGGTCCCCAATTCCAAAAAATCTATGTAAATCGCAAACAATTGCAGTTCCAACACTGATCCCTGAGGCACACCACTAGTCACTGATCTCCAATCAGAAAAACACCCATTTATCACCGCCCCTCCTTTGCTTTCTATCAGTTAACCAATTATCTATACATGCTAATACATTATCGATAACACTGTGCACATTTATCTTACATAGCAGCCTATGTATGACCCTATCAAAATGATTTCCCCTTTTTATTTCTCAGTCCTACCCTCATAGACTCAATTGCCAAACCCTTGGATATATCCCCTCTCAGTGATGCTTTCCCAAATCAAAAATGCAACTCCCCCTTCTCTCTTATCTCCTGTTCTATTTTTCCTATAACATCTGTACCCTGTAACATTAAGCTGCCTGTTCTGTCCCTCTCTTAGCCATGTTTCAGTGATTGCTATAATATCCCACTCCCATGTATCCATCCTCACATGCCCTGAGATCATCTTCCTTGCCCGTCAGGCCTCTTGCATTGAAATAAATGCAGAACTAAAATGACAACCTGCAGCCTAATAAACAAAGAGATCAGGCTGCAATTCAGATGGCTGAATACAAAGGAAATAGGCCATCCCAAAGACAATGGACACTTTCTGGTCAAACAGATTTGTTTACCGGACAAAAGGGAGCCTTAACCCCTTATTTGGAAGGGAGGTACGTAACCTATGTGTTCCCAACATCTACAGGCATGGCCATTGGGTACACACCCAGAGATCGGTGTGGCAGCACCCTGATTGGACTCTTATCGATCAGGGTGATCAAGCCCTGGTCGATTGATTGACAAGAATCAGGAGACTGCCAAAAAGGACACAAAACCAAGGAGGGATAAAAGGTGCTGTACAACAGAAGCAGTTCTCTTTCTTTCTCTCTCTCCGACCCCACAAATGAACTATAACAATGATGACCATCGCCAGTGACGACCAGCATGAGGAGAGCCACCACATCCAAGAAGGAAAGAAGACCAGAGCCAGATCAGACCAAAGGACCAGATTATACAGAGAATGACCAAGACCAGCGCACAGACAAAGGCCAACATCTGCTTGGGTACTTGCCAGTCACACAAACTTAAGTCTAGGTCTTGTATTGGAGTTGAACTTTAGTATTTTCAGTAAGATAATTTATTGTTGGTTGGGTGGGTGATTGTGTGTTTTAAATAAATATTGGTTCTACTAACAGGACATCTAATCACAGTTCCTTGCCCACTGTGTAAGGGTTAAAACAGACTGTGTGGCAGGTACAACAATTTAGTATGAAAACATAGAAACATAGAAACCAGAAGCAGGAATAGGCCATTTGACCTTTCAAGCCTGCTCTACCAATCATTATGATCATGGCTGACCATCAAATTCAATATCCTGATCCCCCTGTTCCCCTGACATCCCTTGATCCCTTTTATCCTAAGAGTTATATCTATGGAAACAAACTAAAAGCAGAAAATGTGCTACTATCAACGTTATTGATTAATTAATCAAAATGCAATCTTAGCTGAGTTAAGCTCAATGTTTGCCCAGTAAAATTTAATACAAAAAACTTCAAATATTCACTAAAAATCAAGAGCAAAGCAGAAATAAATTGCAAAAATTATGCCTTTAACCACACAAGTGGCAACAAGAAGAAATCTAACTATCTCTCCTTGACATTCAACCATCATTAAATCCCCCAACATCAACATCCTGGGGCTACCATCGACAAGAAACTTAACTGGACTAGCTATGTCAACACTGTTTTAAAAAGAGACGATCAGAGGCGGGAATTCTGAGACAAATAACTCACCTCCTGACTCCCCAAAACATGAACACCATCTCCAAGGCACAAGTCAGGGGGTGATGGAATACTCTGCATTTGCCCATCTGAATGCAGCTCAACATCACTGAAAAAGCTCAGCAACATTCAGGAGAAAACAGTTCTCTTCATCAGCATTCAATTCATCACCTTAAACATACACTTCCTTCAGTACTGGTACATTATGGCAGTAATATGTACATCTACAAGATAGACTATAGTGACATGGAGGCTGATCAATTGCAGGGTGAGGACAAGGCTTATCATGGTTCTAGGAGGAAAAGTGAACTCACGATACAGAAAATGGGCCCTATCAAACATGGTGAAAGAGAATCATTGATCAAGGAAAAAGGAAGATATATGAGAACACACAAAATTGGAATAGAAATAGGCCATTTTGCCCTTCAAGCCTGTTCCATCATTCAGCAAGATCATGGCTGATCTGTTTGTGTTTCCAGTTCCACATTTCCCATCTACCTTTGATCTCCTTGCCAAACAAAAATCTATCCCTGCCTTAAAAACATTCAATGAGCCCCACTTCCACTGCCTTCTTAGACAGAGCTCAAAAGTCACAGAAGCCTGAGAGAGAAAAATTTCTCCTCATCTCTATCCTACATACATGACTCCTAATTTTAAAACAGTGTTCCCTAGTTCTGGACTCACCCACAAGAGGAATCATTCTTTCCACATTCACCTTGTCAATACTGTTCAGGATCTTCTATACTTCAATCAATTCACCCCTCACTCTTCTAAACTCTAGTGGAAAGACTTCCAGCTTGCCAACCCATTCACATAGGACAACATGCTCATTCTATACATCAGTCTACCAATTCTCTTTTGAATCAACTTCAATGCATATATATCCTTCCATAAGGAGACCAAAACTGCACACTAAATTTGAGATATCTCACCAGTGTCCTGTATAACAGAAGCATAGCATACGTTTATGTTCAGTTCCTCTCGAAATAAAGGTTAGCTTTCCATTAACCTTCTAGATTGCACACTGCATCTGCAAACTATCTTTTTGTGCTTTATGCACAAGAATACACCGATCCCTCTACAGCCATTCTCCATTCAAATAAAACCGTTTTTCTTATTTTTCCTGCCAAAGTGAATAACTTTATATTTTCCCACATTATACTCCTTCTGTCAGATTTTTTCCCCCTCACTCTACCTATCTACATCCATCTGCAAACTCCATGGCCAGAATTCTCCAGTCATTCACGCCAGTCGGATTCTCTAGCCCCATCATTAGCGTACCCCCGTCTGAGAGTTTCCCACAGTGTGGGGTGTTGTCAATGGAAATTCCCATTGACAGCAGAGGGACAAGAGAATCCCACTGCTAGCAAACACATCACCTCTCGCCAGCTGGGAGGCCAGAGAATCTTGGTCTTCTTCATGATATATTTTACTACCTATCTTTGAGCTGTCTGAAAATTTAGCTATCATGCCGTCACAAATCACACCCTGCTATTCAGAAAGGCAATTTGCATATACTCTGTTTCCTGCCATCAGTTAATCTTCTATCCATATCAATATGTTGCCCCTTACGTCAAGTCCAAAATTAACATTTTAAAATAAAGTAAAACACATTTGATATTTCATTTAAACATCAAATAAATGATAATTGACAAATGTGATTAATATCTTTCATGTTCCATTGTCATAATTGTCTGTACTTTACTATTTGAACTATGATTTTATTTTTTGTTATAATCATTGATCTGACACCTTATCAAATGCCATAGAACATAGAACATTACAGCGCAAAACAGGCCCTTCGGCCTTCGATGTTGCGCCGACCAATTAGGAACAAGCAGTGACCCTCTAACCTAAACCATTCCCTTTCGTCCATAAACTTATCAACTAACATCTTAAACGCCACCAAACTTGGCGCATCTACAACTGACGCAGGCAGGGCATTCCATACCCTTACCACCCTCTGGGTAAAGAACCTACCTCTGATATCTGTCCTATAACTACCACTCCTTAATTTAAAGCTATGTCCCCTCGTGCTAGCTTTCTCCATCCGAGGGAAAAGGCTATCACTGTCCACCCTATCTAAACCTCTAATCATCTTATATGTTTCAATAAGGTCTCCTCTTAGCCGCCTTCTTTCTAACGAAAACAACCTCAAATCCCTCAGCCTCTCTTCATAAGACCTGCCCTCCATACCAGGCAACATCCTGGTAAACCTCCTCTGTACCCTCTCCAATGCCTCCACATCTTTCTTATAATGTGGGGACCAGAACTGCACACAATACTCCAAGTGCGGCCGCACTAGAGTTTTGTACAGTTGCAACATGACGTTGCGGCTCCGAAATTCAATCCCCCTACCAATAAAAGCTAAGACTCCGTATGCCTTCTTAACAACCTTATCGACTTGATTGCCAACTTTCAGGGATCTATGCACATATACACCAAGATCCCTCTGTTCTTCAACACTATTAAGAGTCCTACCATTAGCCCTATACTCTACACATTTGTTATTCCTGCCAAAGTGAATTACCTCACACTTTTCCACATTAAACTCCATTTGCCACCTCTCGGCCCAGCTCTGCAACTTGTCCAAGTCTCTCTGCAAACACCCCTCTTCACTATTTACCACTCCTCCGACTTTGGTGTCATCCGCAAATTTAATAATCCATCCTTCAATACCCTCATCCAGATCATTTATAAAAATTACAAACAGCAGGGGCCCCAAAACAGATCCCTGAGGTACACCACTTGTAACCAAACTCCACGATGAATAACTTCCATCAACCACCACCCTCTGTCTTCTATCAGCATATCTACTCATATCGCTGGAGTAGGAGATGGATCACCACCCGGATTCAATGGAAATGATGAAGTTGATAGAATGGAGTAGGGGATTGAATAGAGTCTGTTCAGGCAATTGGATATGAGGAAAACTAGGCAAGTTAGCAGTGGGAGTCTTTGTTAATCATGGATATTTATTAACAGGCTATCTCCAAAGATGTCAATGACGGGGAGGGAAGAGTCAGATATGGACCAGGTGAAGGCAAAGGAAAGGTGCAAACTTAAAATAAAGTTGATTTTTTTAGTTCAAAACAGGCAACTGGGAGAACCAGATTCAGATTGGAACAAAGAATGTTATATATGTCATGCAGGCTTAGCTAGGGCACATAAGGATTTGCATAAAATGCATAGTAGGTGGAGAACAAGTTCAGCCAGGCAGAGGAGGGTGGTGCTGGATAGGGATTGGCTGACCCTCCTTCCATTCAAGGTAGAAGCAGAGAGCCTTCAGATTGTTTTTGTGTGGAATGGAGGGAATGGACACCCAATTCCCCTTAACCCCAGACATATAGGAGCCAGTAAGAGCTATGAAACTGGTAGCTGTTAAAGTGTTGGAGGGTGCTATGACTTCTCCAATCTACCTACGTAACTGAAGTTCCTCATCCTGAAGCCATTCTTGTGAATTTTTTCTGGACTTCCTTGAATATCTTCACATCTTTCCAAAGAACAGCTCCCAGAACTTGGTACAATGCTCCATGTGAGGCTGAATCAGTGTTCTATAATTTTCTAGTACGCTATGTTTCTTGTTATGAATTTAACTCATTGTGTCCCTAGATGCTAAATTCACAGTCTATGGAAATTATTGTTGCCACTGTCCTTTTTATTCCATGGGCTATAACTTTGCTCAGGAATTTGTTACTTCTTCAAAAAACTCCAAATCATCTATGTAAATCGTAAACAATGATGAAAGGCAGATCTAAGGTCATGGGGTGAACTTCTCGGGCAAGTAGGGAACTTCGACATTTACCTGGAGGGTATGAGGAAGGATTTAAGAGTAACAGTGGAGAGGTCATATGTTGCATTTGGAAGGGTCAATACTTATGGGAGGAAAGGTGTGGATGATGTGGAGAGGGGTAAAGATATTCCATTGGACACCAAAGGTCACAAAAACCATGGCTGGCTACAACTATGCAGAGCCTCGTGGTGGAGATCTCAGGGTGCTGCATGGGAATTGGATCACTGGGTTCGGCTGAAATGCAGATCATCTCAACTGGGCAACTGAAGGGAACCCCAGAATGTGGTATTTACAATGTTAGGGTCCTGGGACAGATAAATATGAAAAACAAGGTTCAGCGTGTGCAGCAGTGTTCTTGCAAATGATTTGTGAGGGCCGTGGAAAATACCTTTACCTCCTGCAGATGACTGACAGTCACGGAGCCAACTAGAGGCAAATCTCTCTGAAAATGTTGGGGTGCAACATGCACAGGCTTGAGAACTATATAGCCAATAAACCACATCAGATCTTATTTCACTGCCAGTGGACTATACCTACGGAAGTATCCTAGGATTAACGATCATAATGCACTGTGCAACCATACGTGAAATCAAAACTTCTTTATCTATCTCTCCTTATCACTTTTAGGAGCTCCCTTGTCATCTGCAGCAGGGATGGAAATAGCCTGCTGACCTGTAAGCCCAGTTACCTTCCTCTGGAGGCCTAAATCTTAGATGGCCCTGATTTACTTTGGCTAACCCGGTATGGAGAGCACTAATTAATACTATCTCCACTCAGATTGTCTGCATCTTTAAGACTTGAATAGCAGATTAGCTGTAAAGACTCACATTCTAATCAATCTGTAAACTGTGTGTGCCTTTATATGCCCTTCTCTGATCAGATCTTTCCGCTCAGCTGATGAAGGAACAGTGTTCTATCAAATAAACCTGTTGGACTTTAACCTGGTGTTGTGAGACTTCTTACTGTGTTTACTCCAATCTAATGCCAGCATTTCCACATCATGCAGTGACCACCAGAATGTAAGGTCCTTCCTGAACTACATCAAGTACCATCCTATATTCCAGAAGAAGTCCATTCAGCCCATCAAGTCTGCATTGACCACAACCTTATACAGGTCCTATCCCCTTAATCCCATGCATTTACCCTAGTTAGCCCACTAACACTGTGGGGCAATTTAGTACGGCCAATCAGCCTAACTCACACAACATTGAACTGTGGGGAGAATCCAAGGTGCTCAGAGGAAACCCACACAAAGATGGGGAGAATGTGCAATCTTCACACAGATAGTGACTCAAGTCAAGTATTCAACCCAGGTCCCTGGCGCTATGAAGCAGCAATGTTAACCACTGTGCCACCCTCTGCATTTGTACAGATGGCTGCCATCATTTCTCTATCAATGCACTTTTGAACTCCTCCCCCACGTTCTTTCCAAATATACCCTTTCTAAACATGTTAGAATATTATGAGTTTCTGTGAGATCCCCCCTCATTCTTCTAAACTCTAATTAATATAATCTTAAATGACTTAGCCTCTTCTCATACGAAGGCCTGCCTTCCCAGGAATCAGCCTGGTAAACCTTTGCTCTAGTCCCTTTACAGCAAAGGCACCCTTCCTCAGGTAAGGACACCAAAACTGCACACAATACTTCAGCTGTGGCCTCACCAATGTCCTATACAATTAGAGCAAAACATAGGTTAGTCATCCACTTTCTGCATGGCAGGGCAGTCCCCTGATGGAGGTCCTGGCCACTGAAAGTTTCTCCCTTGTCTGATTGTTCCTCTGGGTACAGGATGTTCCTTCTATTCTCTACTTTATTCAGCAAGGCTTTCAGGAAGGTGTCACTGAAATGGGGGGTGGGGGTTGTGCAAGAGCTCCTTGTTTGATAGTCCATTCCCTCCTTTGAACAGTGGATAGGTTGATTATACAGGCATTTTTTAAATGTTCTACTTGGATATGTCAGTAGGGTACATGCCACCCAACCATCCTGCCATGAAAAAATGAAGGAAACCCGCAACTATATAATTAATTAGGCCAGCATCGCACAAAATGCTGAAAATTCCCACTGGCCTGCTTGGCAGGAAAGACTCCCCATTCCTGTCCCTGCCACGGGACAGTAAGAGATCTGACAACACCAATTTTAAATCCAACCGATTTATTTGATAGTAAACTTGCTAGCTTTCAGCCTTTGTGCCTTCGTCAGGTGAATGAGGTGTTCTGGTCAAATAAATTGGTTGGATTTAAAATTGGTGTTGTCAGATCTCTGACTGAGTTTACCCCAGTCCAACGCCAGCATCTCTACAATGGGACTTAGTCCCAGAGTGGAAAATTTCACCCATTGTTTCAAAAGGGTTTTCCACTACTGAAGTTAAACTGAGTTGGCCTGTAGTTTCCAGTCTCACTTTTACCTCTCTTCCTGAAAAAGCTACAATATTAACTATTGTATAGGATTATGTTTCTTTAGAATTTTCTGCACTCAGACCCTAGATAATATAGATTGGCAACATCTGCTGTTCATGTCATCATTAACCTCTGGGTGGCAGCAGCAACACATTACAAAATCTCAATGTAAATCCAATCTCATTTCAGACCCAGTTAATTTGTGAGATGACTCACTTAAAATATGCAATATACAAATTAACAAATAAAACTTCTTTTAAAAATTGTGTCATCATTTTAATTCCAAGGGAGGGTCTGGCTTTTGCAGTGGAGAAACAGGTCCAATTGGTCAATGTCAATACCCCACAATCCTTCTACTCGTAACTCTTTGCATCCTTTCCCTCAATAGTCCCTCATGCAAGTATCAAGGTTCCTCAGCTTGTGTTTGGAAATCCCTTAAAAGATGCTTCTTTGACACCATTTCCAAACATGTGGCCTAGAAAGAAAAGGTCTATATAAATCCTTGCTGTGTACTTCCTACCCATGGAACATGCTAAAACTCTCACCGAGATAAATTCTCTGCTTTTAACTCTGCACTGAATGGCTTCTCATTGTCAGTGACACTCAGTTCAACTCTTCTTGTCCTTACTGAAGAATAAAATCAGAAAAGCTCTCTGACCCATATTCAAAGCCACTTTCTCTTTCCTGTTATCTCATGTAGCTTTGCTGCCCTCATTGCGATCTCTGATTATTTCATTGCTTGCACTCAACCAATATCCTCTTTGACCCTCACAACCCAATTTCCTCCTGGCCTACACTCTGGAAAACCCTCACAAAGTCTCTCAACACTGCAATTTTGAATTTCCAACTCACCTAGCCTTCAACAACGTTTTTGCAGTTACTGATTTACTAAATGACATCCTCATCACTATCTTTGGTACTCTTGACATAAAAACATGAAACATAAAAAGTAGGAGCTGACCATTCAGCGATCAAAAATGCCTATCAATAAAATCAGCAGTGACTTTTGGCTTCAATTTCATTTTCCTGCCCATTTCCGTTATTCCTTGTTTGAGACCAAAAATCTGTCTTTCCCAGTCTTAAATATATACATGATGGGATGTCCACAACCATCTGCAGTACAGAATGCCAAAATTCACAACCCTTTGATTGAAGAAATTTCTCATTAGTTCACTCCTGGATAATGCCCTTATCCTTGAACTGTGATGCACACACACATTGAAATTCCCCAGCCAGAGGAAATATCCTGTCAATGCATACCATATCAAACCCCTTCAGTCACATTCATTATTTTCTGGTCTGTTGGCATTTTGGAAAATTAAAACAACCCATCTTCTATCTCAGTAGCCATTTCTTTTAAAACCTTAAGATTAAATCCGCCAGGATCTGGAGACTTGTCAACTTTTAATTCTAATAATTTTCTCGGTTGAGTGTAATTTCTTTAAGTTGATCCCTCCCTTTCACCTCTTGATGCACATTTATTTTGGGTGTGCTACTTTGAGTGCTCCACAGTGAAGACAGAATGCATATTCAGTTCATCTGTTATGTCCTTATTTTCCATGATTAATTTCCCAGAATCTAGAGGAAAAACAATCATTGTATTTATTCTTTTCTTCCTTAAATGCCTGCTGAATCTCTTACTACTTGTTTTTCTATTTCCAGCTAGCTTTCCCTCCTACTCTAATTTCTCCTTCCTTATTAATCTTAGTCACTTTTTGCTGTTTTTCTATTCTGTCCAATCTTCTGATCTACTAGTATTTTTTGAGGGCTTACACCTATTTTTTTCAATTTGATACCAGCTTTTATTTTCTGAATCACACAGATAATGCATACTTCCCTCAGAGTCTTTCTTTCTCACTGGAATGTATATTTTCTGATTATTCTGAAATATCTCCTTAAATATCTGTCACTTCCCATTATTTAAATTTAAAATACTAGTCATGGATGTATTCCTCTCTCCGTCAAACTGAATACAAAATTCAATCATATTGTGATCACTGCTATCTAGGGATACTTTCACTTTGAGGTCATTAATTAATCCTATCTCATTGTTCATTACCAAATCCAGTAGAGCCTGCTTTCTGGTTGGATCCAAACATGCTAATCTAAAAAACTGTCAAGAGACCACTCTACAAACTCACCATCCAGGTTACCTTTGTCAACATGATTCATCTACGCTGTATGTAGATTAAAATCACTCACATTATCAACATAACTTTCTCATAAACCCCCATTATTTCTTCCTGTATATTCTGTCCTAGAGCGGGCTGCTGTTTGGAGGATCTGGAACTATTTCCAAAAGTAAATTCTTTATTATTTCTCCTCTGTACCAAAACTTGATCTCCAGAACTAAAGTCAACTCTTACTATTGTACCAATGTCATCTTAATAATTAACAGAGCATCTTCTTCACTCTCTTCAAGCTTCTGGTCATCTAATCTTGAACATTCAGATCCCAGTCTTCATCATATTGTGGCCATGTCTCTGTGATGGTTGTAAGATCATACATATTTATTTCTCTTCATGTTGTCCATTCATCTGTCTTATTACAGACACTATGCGCACTCAAACAAAAAACATTTAGTTCTGTCTTTTTGCTATTTTTGTAATCTTTAACTTTATCAACTGGTGCATTCTTAGGTCTGCGCTCTCTGCCCCTTCTAGTGTGCTCTGATCATCACTTCCTTTGTTCCTACCTTGCTCTCCTGCTTTGTTTTCATTATTTAATTTATCACCTCTTTCCAAACTCAATCCTGTGGTCCCCAGTATTTAGTTTAGATCCTCTCCACTGTCATAGTTCTACGACTCAGCAGAATACTCATCCCAGCCTAGTTCAGGTGAAGTCCTCTCATGGTATAGTTCATTCCCTCAGTACTGGTGCCAATCCCTGGGGAATCAAAGTCCCACTTCAATCTTTGAACCACACATTGAACTCTGATTTAACCTATGCCAATACACTGGTGGCTCGAGTATTAATTCAAGGATAATTACCTTTGATGTTCTGCTTTTAAAGTTAGCCCTGGCTGCTTATACACCCTCTACAGAACGTCTTTCCTAGTTCTACCTATGTGGTTGGTATCTACATGGCCCATGGTGTTACAGGGATATGGTTGTAAGGTGATCAAGGCTCGGACCTCAAAACTGCAGAACAGTTCAGAAAGAAAAAAAGTTGGAAAAGCTGGTGGGGGTAACTCTTTTGTAGGGATGATGTTTGAAGAGTAATAAAAGATTAACTCAGCTCAAAAGAAAAAAACGTAGAATCAGTTTGGGTTGAGATAAGCAATAGAAAGGGTAAGAGGTTTATTGTGGAAGCAGTTTATGGGCCCTGTAACAATTGTTATACCATAGAACAGAGTATACAGGAAGGAATAAATGATGTATGCAAGAAAGTTATTGTGATAAACATGAGTGATTTTAATCCATGTGTACTTTGGATGAATCAGACTAGCAAATGTCTCCTACAAAATGACTTCACAGCGTGTTATCAGAACAAATTCTTAGAGCAATATTTTCCAGCACCAAACAGGGAGCATGCTATTCCTGACTTGGTAATGTGCAATGGGATAGGGTTAATCAATAAGCTCACAGTAAAGGAGCCTCAAGCTGAAAATAATCATAACATGATAAATATTTACAGCATGATTCGACACCTGAACAAAAATCTTTTCCTGTCCCTTGCAGATGTAAAGTTCAATGACTTACTGACACCACAGCCTATCCCTGATCCTCCGCTAGTCCCAATCCTTCAAAATCCATCTTTTCTAGTCCGAGCCCTTGCAGTGTGTTCACCATATCCTCTGACCTTCCTTTCTCTGAGGCTGAGCGTGCTGTTCTCAGCAAAGGACTCAGCTTTGTATCCTTACGTCCCACCTCAATGAATTCTGGGCCCAACATGGACTCTTCTTTTGTCGCCTTTGTCTCCGTGCCCATTTCTTTGGGCAACAGTCCTCTCCTCGTTCCCCAGATCCTTTCACATGCCTCCAACATTCTGCCTCCAGTTGGACACTCCCACCAGGAGAATTACCTGTCCTCATTGAGAACTGTCGATGGGACATTGGCTGTCTCGATTTTTCTGCCCTCTCCCCCTCCTTACCCATTCCAACTTCTCTCTTTCCAACTTTTTGCTCCCTTAGGCCCAACCCTGACATTGTCATCAAACCTGCCAAAAAGGGGGTGCTGTTGTCATCCAGCATACTGACCTCTATCTTGCAGAGGCTGATGTCAACTCTCAGATATTTCCTCCTACCTCTCCTGGACCATACCACACCACTGAACATCAAGCCATTATCTTCAACACCATCACTGACCTTATGTCCTCAGGATGCCTTCCTTCACAAATTCCAACCTCAAAATCCAATCCCAGACAGCCCACTTCTACCTACTTCCACAAAAAGGACTGTCCTTGTAGCCCCACTGTGTCAGCATGTTCCTGTCCCATTGAACTTATTTCTTCCTATCTTGACTCCGTCCTCACTCTCTTGGCCCATTCTCTCCCCATCTACATCTGGGATTCCTCTGATGCCTTCTGTCACACTGACAGCTTCCAATTTGCAGGCCCTCACTGCCTCCTGTTCACCATGGATGTGCAATCTCCATCCCACGCCAGAAGGTCTGAGAGCTCTTTGCTTCTTTCTTGAAAAGAGGCCTAAAAATAATTCCCATCCACCACCACTCTTCGCTGCCTGGCTGATTTCGTTCTATCTCTCAACAGTTTCTCCTTTAACTTATCCCACTTTCTCCAAATCCAAGGAGTAGTAATGGATACCCACATGGATCCAAGCTATACTTGTCTTTTTATGGAGTATATGGAACATTCCTTGTTCCAAGCCTACCCAGGTCCCCTCCCACAACTCCTCTACCAGTACATTGATGACAATTTTGGTGCCGCTTTATGCTCTCATCCAGACTTGAAAATTCATCAACTTCAAAGTTATCGACAGGGCCCTCAACAGCATGCAGTCCGTTTCTCATATCACTCTCACCCCCTTACCCCCTCCCAGAATAAGGATAGAGTCCCCCGTGTTTTCACATTTCATCCCATCAGCCTCTGCCTTTTTCACCAACTCCAACATGACACCACCACCAAACACATCCTCCCTTCACTCCCTCTGTCAGCACTCTGCAAAGACCGTTCCCACTGCAATAACCTAGTTCACTCCTCCACTACATCCAACATCTCTCCCATCACTCATGGCACCTTCCCATGCAATCACAGAAGGTATATTACCTGACCCTTTACCTCTTCCATACTTACCATCCAAGGTCTTTAGCTTCTCAGCTATTTAGAGACTTTATTCTGTCTGTGGATTGCCATTAGCAGTCTTTTCCCCTAGTTTCTGTGGCTATGACTCATCTTTCATTCTCTCACCCTGCAGTATAAATATCTCCCACTTTCTATACCTTGACAAAGGGTTGTCTGGACTCGAAATGTCAGCTCTTTTTTCTCCTTAATAGATACTGCGAGACCTGCTGAGTATTTTCTCTTCTGATAACATAATAGAATTTCACATTCAGTTTGAGGGTGAGAGGCTTGTCTAAGATGAATGTTTTAAACCTAAATAAAGTTAATATAAGGGAATGAAAACAGAGTTGGCTAAAGTGAACACAAAAACTAGATTTACAGTGGCAGATATTTAAGGACATATTTAATAACTTGTGGCAAATATTTATCCCAGTAAGAAAGAAAAACTTTTTGCAAAGGATGCATCATCAATGATTAAATAGGCATGTTAAGAAAAACGTCAAATTGAAAGAAACACTTTATAATTGTGTAAGAATTACTGCAGGTCAGAAATTTGGGCAAATTTTAAGAACCAACAAAGCGTAAGTTAAAAAAAGGAAAAATTTGAGCATGAGAGAATGTTAGCTAATAACATAAAACAGATAGTAAACATTTTTACCACTACTTAAAAGAAAAAGGATGACTAAAATGGATGCTGGTTTTCTAGAGAGAGAATCTGGGGAATTAATAATGGAAAACAAGGAAACAGTGGAAGTGTTAAGTAAATGATTCTATTCCATTACAGCACAACATAGGTCGTTTGGCCCTCGATGTTTGGCCCCAGTCTTTCTGACTGACTTCACCGTAGAAACAGAAACCACCTTGAACTGGTCTTCACTGCACATGAGCTCAGAATATTTAAATTCACACATTGTCTGTGCGTCAGTACTGAGTGTGACTTTAAACAAAGTGTGGCAGTTTGGTGAGAAGTACAGGTAGAACATTCTTCCCCAGAAAGCAGTGGAGACAATGTCATTAAATTTATTCAAAGCTGAATAAGATAGACATTTAATAGACAAGGGGGTCAATGGGGACAGACAGGAAAGTGGAGTTCAAATCACAATTTAGATCAATCATGATCTTATTGAGATTATCTTACTGAGTAATGGAGCAGGTTCCAGGGAGTGAATGGACTATCCTTACTTATGTTTCTACCCTCTCCTATGAATTCTCCATGGTCTAGTAGAAAAACATTCTTCCTTAGAGAGGTTCACAGGTGATATAATACTCGGGGCCTTTGGATTTTAAAGGAGGATGCTTAGGTTCTAAATAGACGTTCTAAATAGCACGAGGGGTCGCGGGCTTAGGGTGAGGGGGGTAAAGTATAATTTGGATGCTAGAGGGAGTTTTTTCACACAGAGGGTGGTGGGGTATGGAATGCGCTGCCAAGTAAAGTGGTGGAGGCAGGTACTCTGGAGTTATTTAAGAAATACTTAGATAGGCACATGAACAGAATGGGAATGGAGGGGTATAGAAAACTGATTTAAAATAGGGATCATGAGCTTTGGGAGTCCCTGGGAAGTGTGTAAATAGATGATATTGATGTACTTGTTTTTATCCTACATGTGCTTTGGTCCACCTTGTTGTCTAACAAGGGGCATACACGCGATGGGTCGTGAGAGGGCTGCTCTTGGATCTTTTTCGAGAGTATCCTAGTGCTTCACGTCGTTAGTGTACGCTTGACCTGGGCCATTTGATGGGCAACACGACAGCTCAGTGATTATCGCTGTGCTGTGCAGATACATGGATTTGGGCCTGTGTCTGTGGGAGTTTGCGCATTCTCCCCGTGCTTGCGTGGGTTTTCTCCGGGTGCTCCGGTTTCCTCCCACATCCCAAAGATGTGCTCTTAGGCTAATTGGCAAAACAAATTTTCCCTAAATTGTCTCAAATTTGGTTTTTAATCCATAGATCTATAAACATAGACCCGGATCACGGGTAGAGGTGGGAACACCGGGGTGGCGGCACGGGCTCGTCTGGCCGAAGGGCCTGTTTCCCAAGCTGTTTTGTTCTTTGTTCTTCTTTGTTCTTTGTTCTTAGACATGCATATTGATGAAAGAGGGTCAGCTGGAAAAATGGGATCTCATAGGATCCTGATAGAAGTCTACAAGATTATGATAGGCGTGGACAGAATGGATAGTCAGAAACTATTTCCTAGAGAGGAAGAGTCAATTTCTAGGGGGCACAGGTTTAAGGCACGAGGGGCAAGGTTTAAAGGAGATGCATGAGAGATTTTTTACACAGACAATAGTGGTGCCCGGAACTTATTGCCAGGGGAGATAGTGGAAGCGGACGCGTTAGTGACTTTTAAGGGATGCCTTGACAAATACATGAATAGGATGGGAAAACAAGGACATGGTCTCTGGAAGGGTAGGAGGTTTTAGTTCAGTTAGGCAGCATGGTAGGTGCAGGCTTGGAGGACTGAAAGGCCTGTAATTTTTGTAATTTTGTAATGTTGTAATTTTCTTTGTTCTTTGTTCTTTGCTATTAGCTCGTGATGTCGTGGTGGAGTGTAGTACAGTGCAAAATCTTAGCATTGTCTCTGCTGTACCCTTTTCTGTTGTGGAGACATAAATAAGTTTGTTCAGTAATGACTACTGGCCATAAGTCCACATGTTAATATTTTCTTAGCGCATTACACAAAAAAATTCTGAGGGATAGATTAATCAATATTTGGAAAAACATAGAAATGCAGAAACCAGAGGCAGGGGTTGGCCATTCAGCCCTTTAAGCCTGCTTCACCTTTCATTTTGATCATGGCTGATCATTGAATTCAATATCCTGATTCCCCCTTCCTTCCATTTCCATTGATCCCTTTAGCACCATGAAATATATCTAATTTCTTCTTTAAATCACAAAATGTTTCGGCCTAATGATATTCTGCGGTAATGAATTCCACACATCACCTTCTGGGTGAAAAAATTTCTCCTCACCTCAGTTCTAAAAGGTTTATCCCATATCTTCAAACTATGACCCCTAGTCCTGGGCTCCCCCCACACTGGGGACATTCTTTCAGAATCCACCTTGGCTATCCCTGTTTGAATTTTACAAGTTTCCAAGAAATCCCTTCTTGCTTTTCTAAACTCTACTGAATATAATACTAACCGACTTAATCACTCCTCACATGACAGACCTGCCATCCCAGGAATCAGCCTGGCAAACCATTGCTCTATAGGCAAGGATATCCTTTCTCAGATAAGGACACTAAAACTGCACACAATACTCCAGGTCTGGCTTTATCAAGGCCCTGTAAAATTGCAGCATGTTAGAGGGGCTGGGATAATCTGGGACTAAAAAGACTAATGGATCAAAGTAGGTTAATTTAGAGCAAATATAGTATAGTAAAAGTACTTGGAGTTACAAAGGCACTGTTTGCATAGAAACACATAACCACTGTTAGAGAATTATACATGAATTTTTGAAAATGTATTTTGTTGTAAAACATATATTTTGGTCAATTACTCGCTGCTCGAAGATGATGGGATATGCTTGAGCGAGAAGAACCACGTTCCTTGAAAACAATACAGATACTGAGAACTCTCTTACCAATGTGGATTTTAGAAAGTATAAGGTTCCCAGACAGTCAAATTATTAGAATAATAATAATAATAATAATAATACAATTTTTTCTGATGAGGGATTACTAGGAAACAGCGAGAAAGAAACTTTTGAACTCTATGGACTCACATAATTGAGTTTGCGAGGAGACAGTGGGAAAAGAACCTTCGACCATTATGAACTTATGCATCCTCATGCTATCAAAGAGTGAAATGTCATTGGCCAAGGTAAATTATCGATACCAAAATGATTGGCTCACTTTGTGTAGGATCAGCAGAGTAGGTGGGCAAATATTTTTTGAAATGACTAATTGTGACATTAATAACAATGCACTTTAGGATAATTTGGGCTGCCCCAAATCATTCTTCAACATGTATGGACGAGGCCTCAGCAAATAATAGAACATAGAACATAGAACATTACAGCGCAGAACAGGCCCTTTGGCCTGTACTTTTACTAATGTACATCTTCAACCAGAATTACTGTATCCGTGAGTCCTTTGTATTTGCTGAGCTGTTATTAATAAAGAGAAATCTTTCAAACGAAAGCCAACATAATACATAGGTCTATGCAAAGCTCCTACACAGCAAAACATAGAACATAGAACATAGAACAATACAGCACAGAACAGGCCCTTCGGCCTTCGATGTTGTGCCGACCAAAATAAAAAGCAAATGCCCCTCCTAACTAAACCATTCCCTTCTCATCCATATACTTATCAACTAACCTCTTAAACGCCACCAAACTTGGCGCATCTACAACAGCTGCAGGCAGGGCATTCCACTCCTAATCACTCTTTGAGTAAAGAACCTACCTCTGATATCCGTCCTATAACTCATACCCCTTAATTTAAAGCTGTGTCCCCTCGTGCTAGCTTTCTCCATCCTAGGAAAAAGGGCTATCACTGTCCACCCTATCTAAACCTCTAATCATCTTATATGCTTCAATAAGATCCCCTCTTAGCCGCCTCCTTTCTAACGACAACAACCTCAAATCCTTCAACCTCTCCTCATAGGACCTGCCCTCCATACCAGGCAACATCCTGGTAAACCTCCTCTGTACCCTCTCCAATGCCTCCACATCTTTCTTATAATGTGGGGACCAGAACTGCACACAATACTCCAAGTGCGGCCCACTAGAGTTTTGTACAGTTGCAACATGACGTTGCGGCTCCGAAATTCAATCCCCCTACCAATAAAACCTAAGACTCCATATGCCTTCTTAACAACCTTATCGACTTGATTGCCAACTTTCAGGGATCTATGCACACATACGCCAAGATCCCTCTGTTCATCAACACTATTAAGAGTCCTACCATTAGCCCTATACTCTACACATTTGTTATTCCTGCCAAAGTGAATTACCTCACACTTTTCCACATTAAACTCCATTTGCCACCCCTCGGCCCAGCTCTGCAACTTGTCCAAGTCACTCTGTAAACTATAACACCCCTCTTCACTATCTACCACTCCACCGACTTTAGTGTCATCTGCAAATTTACTGATCCATCCCTCAATACCCTCATCCAGATCATTTATAAAATTTACAAACAGCAGGGGCCCCAAAACAGACCCCTGAGGCACACCACTCGTCACCGAACTCCACGATGAATATCTCCCATCAACCACCACCCTCTGTCTTCGATCTGCCAGCCAATTCCTAATCCAATTAGCTAAATCACCCTCTATTCCACACATCTGCATTTTCTGTAGAAGTCTTCCATGGGCCACCTTATCAAAGCCTTACTAAAGTCCATATATACTACATCAACCGCCTTACCCCCATCCACCTCTCTGGTCACTTTCTCAAAAAACTCAATGAGGTTAGTAAGGCATGACCTACTCCCACATTATACTGCATCTGCCATGCAGTTGCCCACACGTTCAGCCTGTCCAAATCATATAGAAGCATTTTGGCATCCTCCTTACAGCTCACCTTCCCACCCAACTTTGTATCATCTGCAAATTTGGAGATAATATATTCAGCTCTCGCTTCCAAATCATAAATATATAATGTGAATAGTTGGATCCTCGCACAGAGATCTGCAGAACATCACTAGTAGGTCATCTCTATCCCTGTATTCAAATCCTCTTGCTGTGAAGGCCAATATATCATTTGCCTTCTTTACTACCTGCCGTATCTTTGTGCTTACTTTCACAATTGATGCACAAGTATTTCAAGGTCTCATTGAGGAGCCAACTCTCTCAATTTACACTCATTGAAATAATAATCTGTCTTCCTATTATTGGTACCAAAGTGCATAAGCTCACATTTATCCACATTATACTGCATCTGCCATGCAGTTGCCCACACGTTCAGCCTGTCCAAATCATATAGAAGCATTTTGGCATCCTCCTTACAGCTCACCTTCCCACCCAACTTTGTATCATCTGCAAATTTGGAGATAATATATTCAGCTCTCGCTTCCAAATCATAAATATATAATGTGAATAGTTGGATCCTCGCACAGAGATCTGCAGAACATCACTAGTTACTGACTGCTGATCAGAAAAAGACCCTGGAAATGTAGCTGTGGAGAGCACTGAGGTACAGGGTTGCAAATTGGGGAGTATTGTAGTAGATAGGGAGGATGTGTTAGAAATTCTCGAGGGTTTGAAGTTGGATAAGTACCCTGGGCCGGACGGGATTTACCCTAGGATTCTCTGGGAGGCAAGAGAGGAGGTTGCAGAGCCTCTGGCTCTGATCTTCAGGTCCTCGTTGGTTACGGGTGTGGTTCCGGAGGACTGGAGGATAGTGAATGTGGTCCCATTGTTTAAGAAGGGGAAGAGAGACCTTCCAGGGAATTATAGGCCAGTGAGTCTTACTTCTGTTGTGGGCAAGGTATGGAGAGAATTATTAGGGATAGGATTTATAGTTATTTAGAGAGAAATGAATTGATTGGGGATAGTCAGCATGGTTTCGTGAAGGGTAGGTCATGCCTTACCAACCTCATTGAGTTTTTTGAGAAAGTGACCAAAGAGGTGGATGGGGGTAAGGCGGTTGATGTAGTATATATGGACTTTAGTAAGGCGTTTGATAAGGTGGCCCATGGAAGACTTCTACAGAAAATGCAGATGTGTGAAATAGAGGGTGATTTAGCTAATTGGATTAGGAATTGGCTGGCAGATAGAAGACAGAGGGTGGGGGTTGATGGGAGATATTCATCGTGGAGTTCGGTGACGAGTGGTGTGCCTCAGGGGTCTGTTTTGGGGCCCCTGCTGTTTGTAATTTTTATAAAATGATCTGGATGAGGGTATTGAGGGATGGATCAGTAAATTTGCAGATGACACTAAAGTTGGTGGAGTGGTAGATAGTGAAGAGGGGTGTTATAGTTTACAGAGTGACTTGGACAAGTTGCAGAGCTGGGCCGAGAGGTGGAAAATGGAGTTTAATGTGGAAAAGTGTGAGGTAATGAACTTTGGCAGGAACAATAAATGTGTAGAGTATAGGGCTAATGGTAGGGCTCTTAATAGTGTTGAGGAACAGAAGGATCTTGGTGTATGTGTCAATAGATCCTGAAAGTAGGCAGTCAAGTGGATAAAGTTGTTAAGAAGGCATATGGAGTCTTAGCTTTTATTGGTAGGGGGATTGAATTTAGGAGCCGCAGCATCATGTTGCAGCTGTACAAAACTATAGTGCGGCCGCACTTGGAGTATTGTGTGCAGTTCTGGTCGCCACATTATAAGAAAGATGTGGAGGCATTGGAGAGGGTACAGAGGAGGTTTACCAGGATGTTGCCTGGTATGGAGGGCAGGTCCTATGAAGAGAGGTTGAAGGATTTGAAGTTGTTTTCGTTAGAAAGGAGGCGGCTAAGAGGGGATCTTATTGAAGCATATAAGATGATTAGAGGTTTAGATAGGGTGGACAGTGATAGCCTTTTTTCCTAGGATGGAGAAAGCTAGCACGAGGGGACACAGCTTTAAATTAAGGGGTATGAGGTATAGGACGGATATCAGAGGAAGGTTCTTTACTCAAAGAGTGATTAGGGAGTGGAATGCCCTGCCTGCAGCTGTTGTAGATGCGCCAAGTTTGGTGGCGTTTAAGAGGTTAGTTGATAAGTATATGGAAGTGAAGGGAATGGTTTAGTTTGGAGGGGCATTGCTTTTTATTTTGGTCGGCACAACATCGAAGGCCGAAGGGCCTGTTCTGTGCTGTATTGTTCTATGTTCTATGTTCTATGACCCATTTATTCCAACTCTTTGCTTCCTATCTGCTAACCAGCTTTCTATCCATCTCAAAACATTATCTGCAATCCCATGTGCTTTAATTTTGCATAGTAATCTGCTATGCGAGACCTTGTCGAAAGCCTTTTAAAAGTCTAAATAAACCACATCCACTGGTTTTCCTCAATCAACTACTAGTTACATCCTCAAAAAAATTCCAATAGATTTGTCAATCATTATTTCCCTTTTGTAAATCCAGGCTCACTTTGTTGGATTATACCACTGCCTTCCAAATGCTGAGTTATAAAATTGTTGATAATGGACTCTAGCAACTTCCACAGTATTGACCTTAAAACATGATCTATAGTTCCCTGTTTTCTCTCTATTTCCTTTTTTGAATAGCGGGCTTTCATTACCTATCCTCCAATTTGTATTCCAGAGGCCAAAGAATTTTGGAAAATAACCACCAATGAATCCATTCTTTCCTGGATCACTCCCTTAAGTATTTGGGACAAATATTATCAGGACCTGGGGATTTATCCACCTTTAATCAATTTCCCCAAAATCATTTCTCTCTTAAAGCTGATTTCCTTCAGCTCCTAGCTAAAACTTATTTCTCTCGGAACTTCTGCTATATTATTCATGTCTTCCTTT
The DNA here is from genome assembly GCA_024679065.1 of Sphyrna mokarran. Lineage (NCBI taxonomy): Eukaryota > Metazoa > Chordata > Chondrichthyes > Carcharhiniformes > Carcharhinidae > Sphyrna > Sphyrna mokarran. The sequence goes on from JAGIQG010000015.1 coordinate 53,147,583, forward strand.
TGTGAAGACTGAAGAAGTACAAATTTAATTCCTCAACCATTTCTTTATTCTCTGTTATGTATTCTCTCATTTCTGACTATAAGGAGCCTACATTCATTTTTGTCAATCTTTTTCTTTTTATGTATCTATAGAAATTTTACAGTCAATTTTTTTATGTTTTCTGCTAGCTTACTTACATACTCTATTTTTTCTTTCTTAATCAATCCCTTCATTTTTATTTACTGAACTTTAACATGTTCTCAATCCTTAGGCCTATTATTTTTTTCTTGCCAATTTGCATGTTTCTTCCTTGAATCTGATACTTCTTCTAACTTCTCATATGAGCCATGGATTGGCCAAAATTCCCTTACCACCCTTGCGCCAAACTGCAATAAACAAGTTCTGGAGCTCACCTAATTGCCTGTCCACTGTTTTACCTTTCAGTAATGTCTTCCACTCCATCATTGCCAGTTCACTCCTCATATAATCACAGTTACCTTTATTGAGATTCAGGATTCTGGTCTCAGAATCAATTACCTCATTACCCACCAAAGAATTCTACCATATTATGGTACTTGCCCCAAGGATTCTCTCATAACTAGATTGCCAACTAATTCTTTCCCATTACAGAAGTCCCAGTCCAGGATGGACTGACCGTTTGTTAGTTCTTCAATGTATTGCCTCAGAAAACCATGCCATATGCACTCCAGAAATTCCTCCTTTATTGTACAATGACTAATTTGACACTCCCAATCTACATGCAGATTGAAGTTGCCCGTGATGACAGATGTTAGTTTGCACATTCTCATTGTGTCTGCGTGGTTTCCTCCCACAATCCAGAGGTGTGCGGGTAAGGTTGATTGGCCATGCTAAGAAATTGCCCCTTAGTGTCCATGGATATATAGGTTAGAAGGATTAGTGGGTATAATATGTAGGGATATAGAGGTAGGGCCTGGGTGGGATTGTGTTTGGTGCAGACTTGATGGGCCGAAAGGCCTCTTTCTGCACTGTAGGGTTCTATGATTCAATGATTCTAATGTTCCTTTAACACATGCATTTCTGATTTCCTATCTAATTCTTTTCCCAACATAGGTGATCTTTTTATGGACTCTGCTCCACTTACCCGCTCACTCACCATAACTCTTAATTCCTTCACTGTTCAAAAATCTATCTATCTTTGCCTTAAAAACATTCAATGAGGTAGCTTCAACTGATTCATGGGACAGAGAATTCCACAGATCCACCATGCTTTGTATGAAGAAGTTCCTCTTCAACTCAGTCCTAAATCTGCTCTCCTCTATTTTGAGGATATGCCCCCTAATTCTAGTTTCACCTGCCAGTGGATACAACCTCTCAGCTTCTATCTTATCTATTCTATTCATAATTTTATATGATCCTCCCTCACACTCAATTCCAATGAGTGTAGTCCTAGTCTAATCAGTCCTCCTCACATGCCAACCCTTTTAACTCAGAATCAACCAAGTGAATCTCTAGTGCTAGTACATCCTTTCTCAAGTGAAACAAAAAGCATACACAGTACTCCAGGTGTAGCCCTCATTGGTTGTAGGGAGTACGCTGGAGTCAGTTATTAAGGATGCAACAACAGATCATTTGGAAAGTGGTGACAGGACAAGTCAGCATGGATTCAGTGAAGGGAAGTTGTACTTAACAGATCTTCTGGATTTTTTGAGGATGTGAGCCAGTGGATGTTGTGGCCCATACAGGAGATTAGTGAGCAAAATTAAAGCTCATAGTATTGGAGGTAATGCATTGGTGTAGATAGAGAACTTAGCACACAGGAATCAGAAATAAATGGGTTCTTTTCAGAGTAGCAGGAAGTGACTAGTGGGGTACCACAGAGTTCAGTTCTGGAATCCCAGCTATTCTCAACATACATTAATGACATATGAAGGAATTGAATGCAATATCTCAAATTTGCAGACGACACTAAGATGTGTGGCAGTCTATGCTGTGGACCCCTTAGACAGCCGTGTCTTGGATAGGCTGGTTGAGTGGGCAAATACAATATAATGTGGATAAATGTGAGGTTATCACCATTGGTGGCTAAAACAGAAAGAAAGATTATCTGAATAGTGGCAATTTAGGAAAAGGGAAAGTGCAATGTGACCTGGATGTCATGGTGGAACAGTCACTGAAGGCTGGCATGTAGTTATAGCAGGCAGTGAGGAAAGCTAATGGCATGTTGGCCTTCATAAGCAAGAGGATTTGAGTATAGGAGTAAACATGTCTTGCTACAGTTATACAGGGTCTTGGTGAAACTATACCTTGAGTATCACGTGCAGTTTTGATTTCCTAATCTGAGGAAGGACATTCTTGCTATTGAGGAAGTCCAGCGAAGGTTCGCCAAACTGGTTGCTGGAATGGAAGACTGACATATGAAGAGAGATTGGATCAACTTGTGCTCACTGGAATTTAGAAGAATAAGAGGGGCTCTCACAGAAACATGCAAAATCTTTATGGGTCTGGACAGGCTCGATGCAGAAAGAATGTTCCCAATGTTGGGGAAGTCCAAAACTAGGGCTCACAGTCTAAAAATACAGAGTAAACCATTCAGGAATGAGATGAGGAAGAGCTTCTTCATTCAGAGTTGTGAACCTGTGGAATTCTCTACAACAGAGATCTGTTGGGGCCAGTTCATTAGATATATTCAAGAATACAGGCGTTGGAATGTCTTGAAGTTATACAAGACATTGATCAGGCCACACTTGGAATACTCTGTATAGCTTGGTCATTCTACTATAGAACATAGAACATTACAGCACAGAACAGGCCCTTCGGCCTTCGATGTTGCGCCGACCAATATAAAAAGCAATGCCCCTCCAAACTAAACCATTCCCTTCTCTTCCATATACTTATCAACTAACCTCTTAAACGCCACCAAACTTGGCGCATCTACAACCGCTGCAGGCAGGGCATTCCACTCCCGAACCACCCTTTGGGTAAAGAACCTACCTCTGATATCCGTCCTATAACTATCACCCCTTAATTTAAAGCTGTGTCCCCTCGTGCTAGCTTTCTCCATCCTAGGAAAAAGGCTATCACTGTCCACCCTATCTAAACCTCTAATCATCTTATATGTTTCGATCAGGTCCCCTCTTAGCCGCCTCCTTTCTAACGAAAACAACCTCAAATCCCTCAGCCTCTCCTCATAAGACCTGCCCTCCATACCAGGCAACATCCTGGTAAACCTCCTCTGTACCCTCTCCAATGCCTCCACATCTTTCTTATAATGTGGGGACCAGAACTGCACACAATACTCCAAGTGCGGCCGCACTAGAGTTTTGTACAGTTGCAACATGACGTTGCGGCTCCGAAATTCAATCCCTCTACCAATAAAAGCCAAGACTCCATATGCCTTCCTAACAACCTTCTCGACCTGACTGCCTATAGAAAGGATACTATTAAACTAGAAAGGGTGTAGAAAAAATTTGCTAGGATGCTAGCAAGACTTGGTGGTTTGAGTTATATGCAGAGGCTGGATAGACTAGAACTTTTTTTTTATTTGGAGTGTAGAAGGTTGAGGGATGATCTTACTGAGGCCTATAAAATAATGAGGGGCATAGATCAGCTAGATAGTCAATATCTTTTCCCAAAGGTAGGGGAGTCTAAACTAGAGGGCATAGATTTAAGGTGAGAGGGGAGAGATACAAAAGTCTCCAGAGGGGCAATTTTTTCCACACAGGGAATAGTGAGTGTGTGGAACAAGCTGCCAGAGGTAGTAGTAGAGGCAGGTACAATTTTGTCTTTTAAAAAGCATTTAAATAGTTACATGGGTATAAAGGGATACGGGCCAAATGCTGGCAATTGGGATTAGCTTCAGAGTCTAAAAAAAGGGCTGCATGGACAAGTTGGGCCGCAGGGCCTGTTTCCATGCTGTAAATCAGTTTATGGCCATCCAGATAATTCTGGACATGCCCACCAACAGAAACATCCTTCTTGCATCTATCATGTCTAATCCTGTTAGAATTTAAAGGTTTCTATGAGATCTCCCTACATCCTTCTGAATTCTAACAAGTACAATTGTAACGAACTCAATCTCCCTCCATGTATCAGTCCTGCCAAGGTGGGAATCAGCCTGGTAAATATTCTCTGCCTCCACTTCAAGCAAGTGCCTTCAGCTGCCAAGGTCTGGAATTCCCTCCCTAAAGCTCAGCTCCTGTCCACTTTTATTTCCTCCTTTAATGTGATCCTAAAAGCCCAAGTCATCAACTAAGCTTTTGGTTATCTAACTCAATGACTCCTTCTGTAGCTTAGTGTCAATCATTTGGTTCAATATGACTTGTAATAAACCTTGGAGCACTTATTATATTAAAAATTGGCATATAAATGCAAATATAAATTGCTGAAAAACATCAACTTTTAAGTAGTAGACAAGGGAAGACTTCAATATATATCTTTGTTAGCACGGGGTGAAAATTCACTGAAGGGAAATTGTGTTTAACAAATCTATTGGATTTTTTGAGGATGTGAGCCAGTGGATGTTATGGATCTGGACTTTCAAACGGCTTTTAACAAGGCCCATACAGGAGATTAATGAGCAAAATTAAAGCTCATGGTATTAGAGGTAATGTATTGACGGGGATAGAGAACTTGGCAGACAGGAAACAGAAAATAGGAATAAAAGGGTTATTTTCAGGGTAGCAGGAAGTGACTAGTGGGGAACTAGTTCAGTTCTGGAATCCCAGCTATTCACAATCTATCACCAGTATCACCACGGGGATTTCAGTAGTTCAAGGTTGCAACTCACCACTGCATTTTCAAGCTCAATTAGGGAGTGGGTATAAGTGATGGCCTTGTTAGCAAAGTCCACATTGCAAGAATTAATTTTTCAAAATGCACCAATGCATTTACTGCAGCAATTTCCAATGGAAACAACTTTGATAGTCTCAACACTTTGCAAAGAAATTATTCCTAAATTTTCTAATTGGCTTGTTAATTGAATATATTTATGTCTCATTTTTTTCTAGGACTCACCCAAAATTTGAAAAATTTCCTCCAAAAGATAGAAATGACTCTGTAGTATCCTAAAAACTTCTATCAGGTCTCTTCTTTTCCAGACAAAACTCATAAGAATTTAGTAAGCAATTTAGCCTCTTCAGCCTTCTCCACCATTTAATACAATCATCGCTGAGCTTATCTTGATTTGAATCATTGTAAGATGGCAGAGTGGCACTGCTGTCTCACAGGATCAGGGACCTGGGTTAATTCTCAGTTTGGGTCACTGTCCTCATAGAATCATAGAATCCCTACAGTGCAGGAGGAGGCCATTTAGTCTCTTAAATCTACACTGACCACAATCCAACTAGGTCCATATTCTCATAACCATCCACATTTATCTTGCTAATCTCCTGACACTAGGATCAATTTAGCATGGCCAAACCACCCAATCTGCACATCTTTGGAGTGTGGGAGGAAACCAGAGCACCTGATGAAATCCATGCGGACCCGGGAAGAACATGTAAACTCCACACAGTCACCCAAGGTCAGAATTGAACTTGGGTCTTTGGCACTGTGAGGCAGCAATACCAACCACTGTGCCACTGTGCCACCCATGTTTGTGCATATTCTCCCTGTGTTTTCATGAGTTTCCTCCAGGTGCTCTGCTTTCATCCCATAGTCGGGAAGATGTGCTGGTTAAGTGGATTGGCCATGTTAAATTCTTTGTCAGTGTACCCGAACAGGCACTGGTGTGTGGCGACAAGATTCTCATAGTAACTTCATTGCAGGGTTAATGTAAGCCTACTTGTGATACTAATAAATAAACTTTAACTTTAAACTTTGCAGTCTATTCACTACAGCCCTTCAAATCCTTAATGATTACAAATCTGTCCACCTCTTCCTTAAATTTACTCAAAGTCCCGGCATCCGCCAGACTCTGGGGAAATGAATTCCACAGACTCACAACCCTTTGAGAGAAGTAGGGTGGAATTTTCTAACCACACATGCCCGAAGACTGGAAATTCCCACCTGAGGTCAATGGACTTTTAAATGATGTGTCAAATTTTTGTCCCACTCACTGCGATTCCCAGGGAGGACACGATGGTAAATTTCCAGTTATAATTTCTCCTTATCTCTATTTTAAATCTACAACCCCTTATCTGAAAACTATGACCTCTTGTTCTAGATTTTTCTAATTAGATCTCAACCTGCTCAATTTGCCCTAATAGTTATATCCTCTCCATTCCAACTTAATATATTCACAGATTTTCAGAAATTATAGGATTTTCTCATGGTTCAAGTGACAGTTAAATGCTTACTATGATGAGTACATAGTGAATCATAGATCATTTAGCAGCTTTTCTTCACTTTGATTGTGATGTGATGTGTTTGCAATGTAAATGCAAGCATTTAATGAAATGTAAAACCTTGAGCAAGCTGCCATACTATTGATTCATGATTGTAGAAGGTAATGTGTGGAAATAGCAACACATTTGCATTTTGAGCAGCTATGCAAATAAAGTTGCTGTAAGCTCTTCCGATGCTGAAAATAAAAGGTTATATCTATAAGGCACTCTGTAGCAACTGATAGTCTATTTGGAACACACTCCAAAGGTGCACTGGGGAAACCCCCAACTGCCTCCCCCCTACTATTCCACAGGTTCCCAGGTAAGGAATCACAGCAATTGTCCAGACAGTTCAAACTTCCAATGTCCTGCACTCGGAATAATTGGAAAATGTGATTAAAATTCGGATGGTTCTAATAGTTATACAGCAATAGTTAGCCAGAAAAGATTAGAAGATTTAGAACCACATTTAGTTCATGGTAACTATTATACTGATATCCTCCAACCCCACATAGGACTCACCCTTCAACACCACACCACACCCCTGACACCCAATGGGACAACTCCCACATACTTAACTGCTTCCTCAGAATGGTCTACCCACACCTCCAATACCAGCTTCCTGACTACTCCCCCTACCCCTGCCTACACTACATATCCCACTCACTCCCAACCCTGAGCATTTTTAAACTTCCTATGCTTAAAAATTTTAAACTACCCCCAGTCCTCGGGCCTATTGCTTTTTCTTGCCAATTTGTATGCTTCTTCCATGAATCTGATATTGGCAGGATTTTATGCCCTCGCTCTAGCGAGACCAGAAATTCCTGCCCGAGGTCAACAGGGATTTCTGTTTGTTGGACCCTCCCAAAGCCAATTCTGTGGTGAGCGAGGTGGTAGAGTTCTGTTCACTATCTCTAATTTCCTTTGTAATAAACAAGTGCTGGAGTTCACCTATTCATTCCTTAAATGCTTGCCATTGCCTGTTCTCTGTCTTTCCATTCAGTAATGTTTCCTAGTTCATCATGGCCAATTCATGCCTCATACCGTCATAGTTACTTTCATTGAGATTCAGGGACCTGGTCTCAGAATCAACTACATCACTATCCATTTCTGGCCATTCTTGCCAGTGGGATCTTCCAGTCCTGCCAGCAGTGAATCCCTGCCATGGGTTTCTCACTGTGGAGGACTGGATTCAGTGGGAAATCTCATTGATAGCAGTGGGACCGGAAGATTCCTGTAGGCTAGCCATTCTTCAATCCATGCCAATATTTTACTCTCTAAACTGTGAGTTTTTATTTTCCGCAATAAACTTCAATGTGACACCTCATCAAATGCCTTCTGAAAATCAAAGTGCAGTACATCCCTTGTGTCAACAACACATGTAATTCCTTCAAAGAACTGACATTTTCCCCATGACAGATGTTTGGCTAACTGGCCTGTAGTTTCCCATTATCTGTTTCCCTCTGATTTTGAATAAAGGAGTTACATTTGTTATTTTCCCATCTAATGGAACATTCCCGAATCCAGGGAATTTTGGAAAATTAAAACCAATGCATCAACTATTTCATTTTCTAATTCTTTTTTGGACTCTAGAATGAAGTCCATCAGGATCTGAAGATTTGTCAGCTCACACCTCCAGTAATATTCTCAGTACTACTTCCCTGGTGATTGTAACTTTCCTGAGTTCCTTCCACCTTCAATTTCCCGATTTACAGCTATTTCTGGGATGTTACTAGCATTCTGTAAAATGAAGACTGGTGTGAAATACCTGTTCGATTTATCTACCATCTCCTTATTTTCCATCATTAATTCCCCTGACACATTTTCTATAGGACCAACAATCACTTTCTTAATTCTCGTCTTATTTAAATATCTATAGAAACTCCTACCATCCGTCGTTGTATTTCTAACTAGCTTTCCCTCATTCTCAAATACTTTCCTCCTTATTAATTTTTTTGTCTTTCTTTGCTTATTTTTATATTCTGTCCAATTTATTGACCTACTACCTATCATCATTTTTCTTATGCTTCTTATTTAAGTTTGATACTATCTTTAATTTTTTTAGTTAACCACAGATGGTGGGTCTTCCTGTTGAAATTTTTCTTTCTCGTTGGAATGTATTTATTCTGTGTATTCAGAGATATCTCTTTAAAATTTCTATTGTCCTATCCCTTAACCTTATTTGTCAGTTCTCTTTAACTGGCAGTGCACTGGAACTGCTTCTATCCCCTCAAAATTGCCCTTGTTTAAAGGTTAAAATAATAGTCTTGGACCCATTCTTCTCTCCCTCAAACAGAATGTAAAACTTAATCATCCAGTGATTTATTCACCAATTTATACAATTAAACTATCTACATACTGCATGCATAAAATGCATAAACTGGAACTTGAGTTTTTCTTCAAGTGCAAGTTCCTTTTTAATTTCAATGTCATTTGAATGCTTTCTATGCACTTAAATTCTGCTGATTCTCATGAATGATGTAGTTTGAGCTTTGCATTGTTATTATTTGATGGCCTATAGACTATGCCAATGACTTTTTCTCCTTATTATTTCTAATTATTTCTAATTTCCACCCAAATGGATTGAACCCTCTTCTCCAGAGAACCTATATCATCTCTCACCATGGCCCTGATATCATTCTTAAATATCAGGGATACACCACCTCCCTCAGGGGTACACCTTACCTTCCTGTCTATCCTTCCGAATAGTCTGATACTCCTAGATGTTTAATTCCTAGTCGTGACAACACAGCAGCCATATTTCTATAATGGTCAGTAAATCATGCTCATTTGCAATGATTTGTGTCATCAACTCATTTACCTTTGTAATATAAACAGGGCCTAGTTTTAAGGCTGATAAAATTGGATATCCTAAATTAAAGAATTGGGCATATTGAAAATCAAACACACTCAAACCTCGGGCAGGCCAACTGTACAATATAGAACCATGTCTGGGCCTGATTCATCAGTTGCCCATCATTGCACTCTATTAATTCTTAGCAGGAGATCATTGCACCCCATTGAAATGCACCAGCCTATTGTTAGAAGCCCAGATCGGGCTAGACTTTCTGTCACCGCAGTTGGCTTAATCTGATAACAGGGTACATGTACGCAACACCATGAAGATGGACACCTGAGGGCGGACCCTGATGTCCTGTCGGGCAGACATCACGAAACCCACTGGGTATTGGAACCCCTCCTGGGAATTCATTGGCCAGAAGCCAGAGAAGTTTCTGGAAAGGCAAGGAGGCTGGGGATAAAGGGACACATTTTCAGACACCAGCAGCAAAGACTCGATGAAGGAGGAGAACCTTGACCATTCAGGAGACTGATCAGAGAAGGAAGAAAGGAAGAAGCTGCCATTGAAACTCACTTTCATGTCAACAGACCAGAGGGACTGAGAGAATCAAGCCTGCAGTTTTAACCAAACCATCTTTGTGGGTAGTATTCTTGAATCTGGGGTATCCTCTTATTTAGTGTGGGTAATTTAAGGGTTAATTGTGTTATTATTAATAAACTTGTTGAACCTTTACTTGTGTTTGTCCTTTGTCCGTCTTGCAAATAAGAACACCGGAATAAAACTTTGGAGTGAGCAAGCTGGTTGAAAGTATCTGAGAATTAATAGGCACAACATCTTGTTTCAAATGCTACAAACATTTAGGTAAAGTGCCTTATGCTAGTTTTTATACCTTCTTTCTGATTCCTAACACCTCCATTAATAAAATCTCCTGTGTTTTTTTGTTCCCTTTTAACTGTAGAAACCAAAATTCTGGGGCAAAAAGGTGATATTAAGAGGCAATTTAACATGGCCAATCCACTAACCCCCACCTCTTTGGACTGTGGGGGAAACCAGAATACCCAGAGATGCTGCCAGATCTGTTAGGTTTATCCAGAGCTTTCTGCTTTCATTTCAAATCATCTTTCAATTTTTACATTTTAATTCCATCTTTATTTTACGTTGACTAATCTAAATCAAACTGTATTTGTGTTGGTCCATTCTCCTCTCTTAGTGATGTTAAACTAAAACTGATAGAACTTAAGAGAATAAACATTGATATGAAGCCAGCTGGCAGAAAATATTATTTGGAACTTTGGAATATTAGTTTGACCTGGAACTGACCAGGGGGACATCATAGGAATATCTGATTGAAGGCAGTCAATGCTTCAGGAATTTGTGAAACAAGTGTAGAGATTTCCAAATGGTAGAAAAGTGCATATACTTCCTGGACCTTTTGTAAACAGTAGCATAATATTGTTTCATATCGTCACACAACCTTTCTTTCTCTTTGGGGAACAGTGAAAATGTCGGAAGAATTAGTTGGATTATCAACCTGTTTGAAGGATCATCAACATATTTGAACCACACAATGAATGTTTCATCCTTGGCCAACAGGCCCTGGAATGGAACTTGAACACAGACTTCTGGTTCAACCTATTCACTTGACTTCCTACAAAATACAATCAGCACTTGATTTTAAAGATATTTCCAAACACTGGATGTGGACATTATTGATTTGATTTGATTTATTATTGTCACATAATAATCAGAGAGATCTTGTTGTATTTGTGCATAGATCCCTGAAAGTAGGCAGTCAAGTCGATAAGGTTGTTAGGAAGGCATATGGAGTCTTAGCTTTTATTGGTAGGGGGATTGAATTTCGGAGCCGCAACGTCATGTTGCAACTGTACAAAACTCTAGTGCGGCCGCACTTGAGTATTGTGTGCAGTTCTGGTCCCCACATTATAAGAAAGATGTGGAGGCATTGGAGAGGGTACAGAGGAGGTTTACCAGGATGTTGCCTGGTATGGAGGGCAGGTCTTATGAGGAGAGGCTGAGGGATTTGAGGTTGTTTTCGTTAGAAAGGAGGCGGCTAAGAGGAGACCTTATCGAAACATATAAGATGATTAGAGGTTTAGATAGGGTGGACAGTGATAGCCTTTTTCCTAGGATGGAGAAAGCTAGCACGAGGGGACACAGCTTTAAATTAAGGGGTGATAGTTATAGGACGGATATCAGAGGTAGGTTCTTTACCCAGAGGGTGGTTAGGGAGTGGAATGCCCTGCCTGCGGCAGTTGTAGATGCGCCAAGTTTGGTGGCGTTTAAGAGGTTAGTTGATAAGTTTATGGAAGAGAAGGGAATGGTTTAGTTTGGAGGGTCATTGCTTTTTTCATAATTGGTCGGCACAACATCAAAGGCCGAAGGGCCTGTTCTGCGCTGTTATGTTCTATGTTCTACATATATTAACATACTGTGAAAAATATTGTTTCTTGTGTGCTATACAGGCAAAGCATACTGTTCATAGAGAAGGAAAGGAGAGACTGTAGAATGTAGTGTTACAGTCATAGCTAGGGTGTAGAGAAAGATGAACTTAATCAAGGTAAATCCATTCAAATGTCTGACAGCAGTAGGGAAGAAGTTGCTCTTGAGTTAGTTGATACATGACCTCAGACTTTTTTATTTTTTCCCCAATGGAAGAAGGTGAAAGAAAGACTATCCAGGGTGTGTGGAGAACTTAATTATGCTGGCTGCTTTGCAGAGGCACCAGGAATTGTAGACAGAGTCAACGGATGGGAGGCTGGGAGGTTGGTTTGCATAATAGATTGAGCTACATTCACGACCTTTTGTAGTTCCTTGTGGTCTTGGGCAGAGCAGGAGCTATAACAAGCTGTGATACAGCCAGGTGCTTTCTGTAAAAGTTAGTGAGAGTCATAGCCGACATGCCAAATTTCCTTAGTCTTCTGAGAAAGTAGAGGCATTGGTAGGATTTCTTAAGGAAGTGAAACCACAGGCCCTCGATCAGGAATGCTGATGTTGATCACAAGACTGTCTGAACTGACAGGGTGATCTTCAGGTCTACCAGGAAGAGTGATGAGTTCAACCCCTTGCCCCCAGCCTGACCCCATCTAACTCCCAGGATCCCTGCGGGACTTTCTTCTGCAGCCTGCAGACCTTTCCTCATGACCTTTTGTAGTTCCTTGCAGTCTTGGGCAGAGCAGGAGCCATACCAAGCTGTGATACAGCCAAAAAGAATGCTTTCTGTGGTGCATCAGCAAAAGTTGGTGAGAGCCATAGCTGACGCTGTTAACTGTAACATTTTGGACATTAGTGATAAAGATAATGGCTCAAGTTTCCAGAACAGGATCAGAAACTATATTTCCTACTTGATTAGACAAACAAATGCACATTTACCTTCTTCTGATTTTTTTGAGCAATCTTTTGGTGGAGAATCCTTTACATCTGACCCAGTGCAGCAAACCTTACAGGGAGCAGTGCACAGAATCTGCACAGAAGTCACAATTCCTTTACGTAAGTAAAGAGTCGAACAGTCCAAAGGCTGCTTTGATAACAGTTAGGAAGAGAAAGTAAGTTTGTAAGGCAGGTTGGTGAGGGGTTAGAGTGGGTAAAATAAGTGGGTAAGGGGAAAGGGTGGGTAAAAGGGTAGGGTTAGGGTTAGGGTGCTAGTTGGGTGAGTGGCAGGATGACAGGTGACTAGTGTGGTAGAGTAATAGGTGGCTCGTTGATGAGGTGGGTACATGCAATGGGAGTGTTGGGGAGTTGGGTCAGGTTGGGTCAGTAGAGAGTCAAAGAAAAACAAAGAAAATTACGACACAGGAACTAAAACCCCAACTTTTGTAATTTTCTTTGTTTTTTGGAGTTTTAGTTAAGTCCGTGCATGTTTGGTGCAGTCTTGCAGAGCTGAAGGGTCTGTTCCTGTGCCGTAATTTTCTTTGTTTTTCTTTGACTCTCTACTGACCCAACCTGACCCAACTCCCCAACACTCCCATTGCATGTACCCACCTCATCAACGAGCCACCTATTAAACTAAGGGAGAACTGGTGGATGTGGTGTACTTAGAGTTTTCATAAGAGGTTAGTGTGCAAAATTAAAGCATATGGGATGGGGTATTGGTGTTGGCATGGATTGAGAATTGGTTGACAAACAGAAAAGAGAATGGGAATAAATGGATCTTTATCCAAGAGGTAGGTAGTGACTAATGAGGAACTGCAGGAGTCAGTGCTTGAGCCCCAGCCGTTCATGATATAGGTAGAGTCATAGAATCATAGAGGTTTACAGTGTGGAAACAAGCCCTTTCACCTTTTTTTTAACCCCCTTAGCTAGTCACAATTGTCTCCATTTGGTTCATATCTCTCTATACAGAGATATCCCTAAGCAGCCTGGGATAAATGTCATTATGCCCCGGAGATTTATGAGTTTTAATGCTACCTAAAAACCCTAACATTTCCTCCCTTGTAATGGATATTTCCTTCAACTGGTTTACAGCTCCCTCCAAGACAGTACTGGACATCAAGCCCCTCTCCTTTCGTGAATACTGATGCAAAGTATTCATTCAGGATCTCCCCCATTCCCTCAGACTCTAAGCACAGTTCCCCTCCTCTGTCCCCAAGAGGACTAATTTTCCCTCTGACCACCCTTCTGTCCCTAACATAGGAGTGAAATGACTTTGGATTTTCCTTATTCTGTCTGCCAAAAATATTTCATGCCCCCTTTTTTCCCTCCCAACTCTCCGTATGAGCTCCCTCTTACTCTCTCTGTATTCCTCCAATGCTCTCTCGTTTTCCTATGGCTTAGACCTAACATACACCTCACTTTTCTTCCTAACTAAGTCCTCAATATCCCTAGTACATAGAACATAGAACATAGAATATTACAGCGCAGAACAGGCCCTTCGGCCTTCGATGTTGCGCTGACCAATTATGAAAAAAGCAATGACCCTCCAAACTAAACATTCCCTTCTCTTCCATAAATTTATCAACTAACCTCTTAAACGCCACCAAACTTGGCGCATCTACAACTGCCGCAGGCAGGGCATTCCACTCCCTAACCATCCTCTGGGTAAAGAACCTAATAGTAATAGTAATAACCTAATAGTAATCCACAGCTCTCTAATCCTCCCTTTCCCATCCTTCCTCTTAACCAGCACATGATTTTCCTGCAAACCTTTCAGTTTTCCCTTGAAAGAATCCCACATACCGAACGTGGACTTACCCTCAAACAACCTCTCCCAATCAGTATCCATAAGTTCCTGCCTAATCCAGCTGTAGCTAGTCTTCCTCCAATTTAGCATGCTACCCTTTGGATAGCACACATCTTTTTTCATTAGTATCCTAAAGTAGACAGAATTGTGGTCACTGTTAGCCACATGTTCACCTACTGCAACCTCGATTACCTGCCCTGGCTCATTACCCAGAACTAAATCCCGTATAGCCCCCTCTCTAGTCGGACTATCTACATACTGCTCCAAGGACCTTCCAGTACACATTTTACAAATTCCTCCCCATCCGAAACCCCAGCTCTAGGCATCTTCCAATCCACCACAGGGAGACTAAAATCTTCCACTACAACAACACTATTCTTTCTGCACCTATTCAAAATGTCTTTACATATGCCTTCTTCCGCTGCCTGCAGGCTGTTGGGTGGCCAATAATACACCCGTAACATAGTAATTGCTCTCTTCCTATTCCTCAATTCCACCCACAGCGAATCAATTCCTAACTCCTCTATATTGTCCTCCCTCTGCACTGCTGTGAAATGCTCCCCAACTAACAATGCCACGCCCCCACCTCTTTTTGACTCTCCTCTGACATGCCTAAATCGCTTATACTTATGTGTTGTCGATGGAGAAGGGGGAGGTTCTGGAGGATTGGAGGATTGCAGATGTGGTTCCTATTTTTAAGAAAGGGACACAACTTTAAATTAAGGGGTATGAGTTATAGGACAGATATCAGAGGTAGGTTCTTTACTCAAAGAGTGATTAGGGAGTGGAATGCCCTGCCTGCAGCTGTTGTAGATGCGCCAAGTTTGGTGGCGTTTAAGAGGTTAGTTGATAAGTATATGGATGAGAAGGGAATGGTTTAGTTAGGAGGGGCATTGCTTTTTATTTTGGTCGGCACAACATCGAAGGCCGAAGGGCCTGTTCTGTGCTGTATTGTTCTATGTTCTAAAGGGAACAGGGATAGCCCGAAAAATTACCAACCGGTGAGTCTGACCTCAGTGGTTGGTAAGTTGATGGAGAGGATCCTGGGGGACAGGATTTATGAGCATTTAGAGAAGTTTAGTATGATCAGAAATAGGCAGCATGGCTTTGTCAATGGCAGGTCATGCCTTGCCAGCCTGGTTGAGTTCTTTGAAGATGTGACTGAACACATTGACGAAGGAAGAGCAGTGGATGTGGTTTACATCGACTTCAGCGGGGCATTTGATAAGGTCCCCCATGCAAGACTTCTTGAGAAAGTGAGAGGACATGAGATCCAAGGGGCTTTGGCCTTGCGGATCCAGAACTGGCTTGCCTGCAGAAGGCAGAGAGTGGTTGTGGATGGGTCTTGTTCTGCATGGAGATCGGTCACCAGTGGAGTGTCCCAGGGATCTGTTCTAGGACCCTTGCTGTTTTCATAAATAACCTGGATGAGGAAGTAGAGGAATGGGTTAGTAAGCTTGCTGATGATACGAAGCTTGGTGGTGTTGTGGATAGTCTGGAGAGATATCAGAAGTTGCAGCAAGACATAGACAGGATGCAAGAATGGGCAGAGAAGTGGCAAATGGACTTCAACGTGGATAAATGTGTAGTGGTCCATTTTGGCAGGACCAACGGGACGAAGGAGTACAGCATCAAGGATAGGAGTCTTAGCTGTGTTGAAGAGCAGAAGGACCTTGGGGTCCGAGTCCATAGGACCCTTAAAGGGCCTCGCAGTGGAGGATGTGGTCAAGAAGGCGTATGGTGTACTGGCCTTCATTAATCGAGGGATTGAGTTTAGGAGTCAGGAGGTAATGCTGCAGCTTTATAAGGCCCTTGTCAGACACCACTTGGAGTACTGTGCGCAGTTCTGGTCGCCTCACTACAGGAAGGATGTGGAAGCTATTGAGAGGGTTCAGAGGAGATTTACAAGGATGTTGCCTGGACTGGGGGGCATGCCTTACGAAGATAGGTTGCGAGAGCGAGGTCTCTTCTCCCTGGAGAGACGAAGGTTGACAGGCGACCTGATTTGCTAATATTGATTGGTGTAGCTAGAGCTCTAGCTCGTTAGAGGGATCAGTTTTTATACAAAATGTGCAGGAAGGTTTTTTGACTCAGTATGTAGATAGACCAACTAGAGGTGAGGCTACATTGGATTTGGTGCTGGGCAATGAGCCAGACCAGGTGCTAGACTCGGAAGTTGGTGAGCATTTTGGTGGTAGTGACCACAATTTGGTTACGTTCACCTTAGTGATGGAAAGGGATAGGCATGAACCTGGGGGCAGTAGTTATAGCTGGGGAAATGGTAATTATGAGGTTATTAGGAGGGAATTAGGGCGCATAGTTGGACTAGGAAACTACAGGGATTGGGAACATCTGAAATGTGGAGCTTATTCAAGGAGCAGTTACTGCGAGTCCTTGATAAGTATGTCCCTGTCAGGCAAGGAGGAAATGGTCGAGTAAGGGAACCGTGGTGTACTAAAAAAGTTAATTCGCTGGTTAAAAGGAAAAAGGAAGCTTATGTCAGGATGAGACTTGAAGGCTCAGTTAGTACACTGGATAGCTATAGATTAGCCTGGAGGAAGCTAAAGAGTGAGTTAAGAAAAGCTAAAAGATGACACAAGAAGGCTTTGGCTGATAGGATCAAGGAGAATCCTAAAGCTTTCTTTAGATATGTTAAGAACAGATGATTGGTTAGGACAAGATTAGGGCCAGTCATAGACAGCAGTGGGAAGTTATGCGTGGAGCCTGAAGAGATTGGAGAGGCACTGAACAAATATTTCTCTTCGGTATTCACGCAGGGAGATGTAAATGTAGTTGTGGAGAACACTGGGATACAGGGTTGCAAACTGGAAAGTATTGAAGTAGATAAGGAGGATGTGCTAGATATTCTTGAGGGTTTGAAGTTAGATAAGTCCCCTGGGCCGGACGGGATTTACCCTAGGATTCTCTGGGAGGCGAGAGAGGCGATTGCAGAGCCTCTGGCTCTGATCTTCAGGTCGTCGTTGGTTACGGGTATAGTGCCGGAAGACTGGAGGATAGCGAATGTGGTCCCATTGTTCAAGAAGGGGAATAGAGACTTTCCTGGGAATTATAGACCAGTGAGTCTTACTTCTGTTGTGGGCAAAGTATTGGAGAGAATTATTAGGGATAGGATTTATAGTTATTTAGAGAGAAATGAATTGATTGGGGATAGTCAGCATGGTTTTGTGAAGGGTAGGTCGTGCCTTACTAACCTTATTGAGTTTTTTGAAAAAGTGACCAAAGAGGTGGATGGGGGTAAGGCAGTTGATGTGGTATATATGGACTTTAGTAAGGCGTTCGATAAGGTGCCCTATGGAAGGCTTCTGCAGAAAATGCAGATGTATGGGATTGAGGGTGATTTAGCTAATTGGATTAGGAGTTGGCTAGCTGATAGAAGACAGAGGGTGGTGGTTGATGGAAATTATTCATCGTGGAGTTCGGTTACAAGTGGTGTACCTCAGGGATCTGTTTTGGGGCCCCTGCTGTTTGTAATTTTTATAAATGATCTGGATGAGGGTATTGAAGGATGGAGTAGTAAATTTGCGGATGACACCAAAGTCGGAGGAGTGGTAGATAGTGAAGAGGGGTGTTGTAGTTTGCAGAGAGACTTGGACAAGTTGCAGAGCTGGGCCGAGAGGTGGCAAATGGAGTTTAATGCGGAAAAGTGTGAGGTAATTCACTTTGGTAGGAATTACAAATGTGTAGAGTATAGGGCTAATGGTAGAACTCTTAATAGTGTTGCTGAACAGAAGGATCTTGGTGTACATGTGCATAGATCCCTGAAAGTTGGCAATCAAGTCGATAAGGTTGTTAAGAAGGCATACGGAGTCTTGGCTTTTATTGATAGGGGGATTGAATTTCGGAGCTGCAACGTCATGTTGCAAATGTACAAATCTCTGGTGCGGCCGCACTTGGAGTATTGTGTACAGTTGTGGTCCCCACGTTATAAGAAGGATGTGGAGGCATTGGAGAGGGTGCAGAGGAGGTTTATCAGGATGTTGCCTGGTATGGAGGGAAGGTCTTATGAGGAGAGGCTGAGGGATTTGAGGTTGTTTTCATTAGAAAGAAGGCGGCTAAGAGGAGACCTTATTGAAACATATAAGATGATTAGAGGTTTAGATAGGGTGGACAGTGATAGCCATTTCCTAGGATGGAGAAAGCTAGCACGAGGGGACATAGCTTTAAATTAAGGGTGGTAGTTATAGGATGGATGTCAGAGGTAGGTTTCTTACCCAGAGGGTGGTAAGGAGATGGAATGCCCTGCCTGCTGCAGTTGTAGATGCACCAAGTTTGGTGGCGTTTAAGAGGTCCGTGGATAGGTTTATGGATGAAAAGGGAATGGTTTAGGTTAGAGGGTCATTGCTTTTTCTTAATTGGTCGGCGCAACATCGAGGGCCGAAGGGCCTGTTCTGCGCTGTAATGTTCTATGTTCTATGATAGAGGTTTATAAAATGTTGAGAGGAATAGATAGAGTGGATTCTCGGAGGCTATTTCCCAGGGCTGAAATGGTCGCTACGAGAGGACACAGGTTTAAGGTGCTGGAGAGCAAGTACAGAGGAGGTGTTAGAGATAAGTTTTTCACTCAGAGGGTGGTGAGTGAATGGAATCGGCTGCCATCAGTGGTGGTAGAGGCGAACTCGCTGGGTCTTTTAAGAGACTTCTGGATTAGTACATGGGACTTAATGGGATTGGGAGTTACAGATAGTTCTATGGCCTGGTAAGTATAGATATGATCGGTACAACTTGTGGGCCGAAGGGCCTGTTTGTGCTGTAGTGTTCTATGTTCTATGTTCTATACCCATCTTACCCATGTAACAGTTTAAATGCTTTTTAAAAGTCAAAATTGTACCCGTCTCTACTACGACCTCTGGCAGCTTGTTCCAGACACTCAGCACTCACTGTGTGAAAAAATTGCTCCTCTGGACGCTGTTGTATCTCTTTCTTTTTGCTGTAAACCTATGCCTTCTAGTTTTAAACTCCACTATCTTTAGGAAAAGATATATTGACTATCTAGCTGATCTATACTCATTATTTTATTGAGTTTTATAAAGTCACCCCTCAGCCTTCTACGCTTCAGAGAAAAAAGTCCCAGTTTAGAACATAGAACATAGAACATAGAACAATACAGCACAGAATCAGGCTGTTGATGTCGTCTACATGGATTTCAGTAAGGCGTTTGACAAGGTTCCTCATGGTAGACTGATAGAGAAGGTGAAGGCGCATGGGATACAGGGTCGGGTATGTAGATGGGTCGAAAACTGGCTCGGAAGGAGGAGACAGAGGGTAGTAGTGGAAGGCTCTTTTTCCAGCTGGAAGCCTGTCACTAGTGGAGTGCCACAAGGCTCAGTACTAGGTCCTCTTCTATTTGTGGTCTACATAAACGACTTGGAAGTAGGGGTAGGTGGTGAGATCAGCAAATTTGCTGATGACACCAAGATGCTTGGATTGGCGGGTACAGAAGAGCAGTGTCAGGCAATACAACAGGACATAGACAGGTTGGTAGATTGGGCAGATAGATGGCAAATGGAATTTAATCCGGAAAAATGCGAGGTGATGCATTTTGGCCGGAAAAATGTAGAAGAGAATTATAGGATAAAAGGTAAAACTATACGGAGCATAGAGACGCAGAGAGACTTGGGGGTGCAGGTTCACAAGTCTCTGAAGGTGTCCTCACAGGTGGAGAAGGTGACAAAGAAGGCGTATAGTATGTTAGCTTTCATAGAAAAGGGTATAGAATACAAGAGTAGGAGTTTGATGTTGCAGTTGTATACAACTTTGGTTAGGCCTCACTTGGAATACTGCGCCCAGTTCTGGTCTCCGTACTATCGGAAGGATGTGGAGTCCTTGGAGAGAGTGCAGAGGAGGTTTACCAGGATGCTGCCTGGTATGGAAGGACTGTCCTATGAGGAACGATTAGATAGACTGGGGTTGTTTTCCCTTGAAAGACGTCGGCTTAGAGGGGATCTCATAGAGGTGTATAAGATTATAAGGGGTATAGATAGAGTAAATGGAGGTAAACTTTTTCCACCTTAGAAATGGATAGGACGAGGGGTCATGGCCATAGGGTGAGGGGGGCTATGTATAGGACGAATATTAGAGGGCAGTTTTTCACACAAAGGGTAGTGGGGGTGTGGAATGCACTGCCGAGTAAGGTGGTGGGAGCAGGCACGCTGGGGCTGTTTAAGGGTCTCTTGGACAGCCACATGAGCGGTATGCAGATAGAGGGATAATATTAGGACTGTTTAACTACGGCCTTTTTTCCACAGGTAATTCGGTCCATAATTTGAGCACGCATTCGGCAGGTGGTGCGGGTACAGCTCTTGGATGTTGATTCATGGTTGCCTGGTACCTCATGTCGTAAATGAGTGCTTTATGTGGACCATCTGAAGGGCACCATGACAGCTCAGAGACTATCGATGTGGCTGTGCAGACACTTGGAATTGGGCCGGTGTCTGCGGGAGTTTGCGCGTTCTCCCCGTGGTTGCGTGGGTTTTCTCCGGGCACTCCGGTTTCCTCCCACAACCCAAAAATTCGCTCTTAGGCTGATTGGGTAACAAATTGTCCCTATGGTGAAAATTTTCCAAATTAGGATTAATATATATATTATTATATAGGAATATTAAAATAGGATAATGTATTTGCTACTATATAGTATGACGGCGGCGCGGGCTCGTTGGGCCGAAGGGCCTGTTTCCCGTGCTGTGTTGCTTTAAAAAAAAAG